>JASAMX010006954.1:0-10465 GCA_030248175.1 Microlaimidae sp. YZB2_3
GTCGTTCAGTTACGTATTGCTCATTTAGGTTACAAATTTAGTAATTTGATAAATAATTATTAAAATACAGTTTTTAATCTTTGTTTATTTAATCCGTTTAGTCAAAAATTAAATGGTTGTATTCTCAATAGTTGATTCAATACTGCAAAGATGTTGCGGTCAGCTAGATTTTATTTGCCTATAGACCATCGGACCTTTGACTCTCAAGTAAAATCTTACTTATATATGGTGCTCAGTTATGATCGTTATTTCATTTTTTATGTTCACATTTTTACGAAATTAAACATTAATAACTACATTATTACAAATCCAATCCAAATTTATCTTTGCTTTTAGTGTTTACGCGTTATTTTACACTGCAAAATTAATAGAAATATTCATTTAAATATTATTTTAATTTCAACTTTCGGCCTAATGTTTATTGGATTTTTACTGTGTAAAACGCTTATGTAAAAATAGTCTGTTGAATTTGCACGTCACCGTTTTAATTAGTGGAGTTTTCAGATTTATTTGTTAAATAAGGATTTTTAAATAACAGACTGATGCCGCTATATTAATTACTAGTGATACCAAATTTAACTGCATCTTAATTACATCAAAATGTCATCGTATTATTTAAGAGCTGTCTGTCGTCTGTGTAACTGAACAAAATTAATATTTTATTTCTTCGTTTAATCGTGAGGCGAGCTAAAAAAGAAGCTAGAATTTATTAAAAAGCAGCTAATTGTAACCATTGTGGTACTATTTTTTGCCTTTTAATATAAAGCAAATAAAACTTACCTGACCTCAATCATTGCAGTATTGAACAAAAATTTTAACAATAAAACCATTTAATATTTTTAGTAAAAAGCTTCTTGGGAGCTTATTCTTTAATTTCTTTGATATAATAATATGGTTGATTTTTTTTAATTAAAAATCCTCAGGAAATATTGTTTTGCTTACATTCCTGTTTATTGGGATTTATAGTAAATAATTTTGTTTTAAAAACATTCTTCAAAAAACAAAACATCAAGTAAGTATTATGCAGCTATATATTCTAACAAAAAAAGAAGAAAAAAACTAATTATAACTTATACGTCCCGGTACAAAAAGTGAAAACTAGCCTTGAAAAATGCTCTAAGAATAGAGCAGGAAAAAGGGGCGATTTTTCCCCGGGCGTATGTTTAGACAGAAAAGATGTAGACTAGTCTGAGATGGACATTATGTGGACTATAGGAAATTTGCATTTGGTTTGGCCAGCTGCTCACTAAATAAAAATTTCTACGATATGATAATGATTTGTTTATACATTGATCTAATCACACAGCACTGTTGCATTTTTTTTAGTTTGATGAAATGTCAATTGAAAAAATCATACTTACAGCAATCTTTGACAAGCGCGAAATCGCCACTTTTTCAATTAGAAGGTTATATTTGTATGTTAAGAAACAACTATAAATTTGAAAAAGTGGCGATTTCGCGCTTGTCAAAGATTGGTGGGAGTTTGATTTTTTTGAATTGACATTTCATCAAACTAAAAAAAATGCAACATATGTATGATTAGATCAATGTATAAACAAATCTTTATTATATCGTAGAAAATTTTATTTAGTGAGCGAGCTGGAGCCAAATCAAATTTCTATAGTCCACATAATGTCCGTCTCAGACTCATCGCATCTTTTCTGTCTAAAGCGTACGCCTAGCAAAAAATCGCCTTTTTCCTGCTCTATTCTTAGAGCATTTTTCAAGGCTAGTCTACCACTTTTTTGAATTAAATTAAAAAATAGCCTAACAAACTATAGTTTGAGCTGCGCAATGACATATGTTTATAATCATTCCGTTGCCGAGATAAAATAAAAAATAATAATAAGAAGAAGATGAATTTAAATTACAAAATTAACCCACGTTGTTTAATTATAGTTAGTGCGGTGCAGTTGCGCTCCAGACAAAGTTTACCTACGTTCTCTAAATATAGTTGGCGCGATGCCATGCGCCAATGATTGCAATTGTAATTTTTCAAGTAAAAATAATAATAATAATAATAAGATGATGAACATGAATAACAAAATTTACTCACGTTGTCTAAGTATAGTTGGCTATATAGTTGGCTCCGTGGGTTAAATTGCAGTTGGCACCCCGCACCACCGATGATTACCGGCGCGTGGCGCTCCCGCGCCACCGACGCTTATTATTATTTTTTAATAAATAAAACTTTGAATTAATTTTGTCATCAGTAATGCAAGAATTAAAAAAGTACTCTGTTGTTTTTGCCGTTTTCCGCGCGGTTGAAGCAGATGGCGCTGGGAACTGGCGCCATTTCTGCCACCAATTAAAACCGATCTGCTATCTTTGTGCGGTTTCTATGAGTGGATGTTGATTGTCTGCTCCGTACAATCCTTATTGTTGCCAAAAGGCTGTTATTGTGCGGTTGGGAGTTTTTATTTGTCTATTTTTCAATTTTTTTATTTTGATCAATAAATCGATAACAAGGACCTAAATGAAAAAAGTGTTTCCTAAGAAAGTTGCGTAATTCCTTCTTCTTTCTAATGAGCCCATGTTTATTTTTGATCAATCAGTAACGAATGAGGAATATCGTTTTTAAGAATGGAGCGTTGGAATAATAATAATAATAATAATAATAATAATAATAATAATAATAATAATAATAATAATAATAATAATAATAATAATAATAATAATAATAATAATAATAATAATAATAATAATAATAATAATAATAATAATAATAATAATAATAATAATAAGAAGAAGAAGAAGAAGAAGGTTCTGAATTTCAAAATTTACCCACGTTCTCTAATTATGGTTGGCGCGGCGCCACGGGGCTAAATCGCCCCGTGGCGCTCCCGCGCCACCCATGAAGAGGTTTCATCGGGATTTGATTTCCGAAATAAAATTTTGATAAGTTTAAATTCCCGGTACAAAAAGTAGTAAAAGAGACTTCGTTGGGATTCGAACGCCCGACCTTAAAGTCTGAGGCCGACCGCCTCAAACCACTAGACCATTGGACCATCTGCTGACTCCCGAGTAAAATCCTAGGCTGAATTAAGCTGAATTAACGCTGATAAAACAAAAGTTGGTGCGTCATTCATAAGACTATTCTTTTAAAAAAATTACAAAGTTTATAGTATTTTTAAGGTCCATGCACACCCTGTACGTATTTAATTTTTATGATAAAACGACAATTGTTGTTATAATGTAATAAAAAATTTCAGCACTATTCTGCACAAAACATTATCTTCATCACGTGACTAAAAGTCCTTTCCTCGTTTCGGCTATTTTTGTTTATTTAAATAAAATTAAAATTTTTTTTCAAAATAATTTTAAGATTAGATAAACAGTACATTTATTTTTAATTTTAAGTGGTTTTGTAAATAAAACATAAATCTAAATAAAATATGATAATAATTTGTCGTTTTACGATTTGTGACAACCCATAACTGGAGGCGAGATAAGATGACGATTTTTTGGAGACAGAGAAAAATATCTATACTGGGATTCGAAACCGGGTCTTTTTTCCTTGAAACTCAAGCCTGTTCTTCCAGGAAATAACGTAATTTTTCAAGCATTTTAATATAAAATTTATTTATTTCCTCGTGATTACGGCAAAATAAGCCACAGTCATTATAAAATACACGTGTCTGTGACTTATTCTGTAGTTGATAAGGTCCTGTTTTCAATTTAAAATGAGTCACAGACACACATATTTTATCGGAACCGTGATTCATTTTGCCGTAGTAACGGCGATTTATATTGTTAAAGTGCTGCCAGTTTTATGTGTTTTAACTTATTTTTTGCAGCAATATTTAATTTCAAATGTTAAAAAAATTGGGTATTGGATGTGCGCCGCCAAATAGCCGCCATTAAGAAACTAAGGCGTTAACGCAGTTATATGTAATTAAATAATATTATGCTCACATTTACATCTTAAAACAATTTTTTATAATACAAAAAATTGTTAATCTTTTCTTTATTATACAAAAAATTAAAAAAACAAAACCGAGCTGTTTTTTTCACGAAGATCTCCTTTTTCCAAAATAGTTATGGGCAGATTATAGTTTATTGCGCCGTGGGGTATATAGTCAGAATGCCCCTCAAGTGGGGAAAGGGGGGGGGGTCGCAACCCCCTAGTGCCCCACGAGGAGTCAAATCGAAAAACGGAGGTTATATTCGTAATCAGGACCCCCGAAAACTCACGAGTCCATGTTTTGGGAAAAATCAACGAAATTTTTGCAACTGTATCGTTCTACCTTCAGTTTTTTACTTCCCTGATTATAGAATTTACGAATATTACCACTCTTTATGACGTTTTTACTCTTTTCATGAAAATGTTTTAGAATGATTTTATAACGTTTTGCGCAAGCTTTATGGTCTGTTTTAGCAAATTCTGAAATTTTTGATAAATTATATAATCGCTTTTTTGGTTTTTTTTAAAGTATTTTTATATTGCGAGGGTAATTTATTATTTTGTTTTTTACTAGTTTTTTCGGAACAAATAAATTTATGCAGTCGCGGTTTACATATAAAAAACTATTGTATAAATCATTCTATGTCACATTCTACGCTTCGAATAATTGTGCACTCTTTTCACTCGTATGCAAATTCAATCGTTTCAAAGCAAAAAACAAAGATTATAGTATGACTTGTAAGGTATTGTAGGTATCATAAAAAACCATCTTTTCACTTCGATTGTTTACATGCGGTTGTGTATGATTTTTTCTCCAATTTTCTCATCGCTCAAACAAAAAATTTTGTTTTCAGTTGCGTTTTGATTTGTTATTCTACCCTATACTTCAGTTATTTTCAACTAAGGGTGTGCATTGCCGGAAAATTTCATTTTAGCCGAGCCTTAGTTTTAGTACTAAAGATTAAAAAAATGTTTAGCCTTAGCTTTAGTACTAAACCCAAAAAAGGCTTAGTACTAAAACACTTTAGCCTTAGCTTTTGCCAAACGGAAAAATATGGAAATGTTCCTAAATTTTAAAAACTAGGGTAAAAACTCAACACTAAAGACGTTTTTAACGTTTATTGCATCAGGTTTTAGTTTTATATTTTAAAAAATATTATTTTTAGGGTTAATTTTACAGTTTTAAAGTTGCTCTTGTAACTATATTCTAGTTTTAATTTTAGATGTTCACAGATATATCAAAAATGGTTAACTACCAAGAATAGTTTTTTTGAAATGAATATCTAAAGCAACAAAACGTTTAACCAACATTTTTTATTAAAAAAAAAACGCTTAGGCTAATAATAAATAAACCTTACAAATAATAAAAAATTTGCATAATAAACCTTACAAAATGCCCATATGAAATAGTAAAAATAAGATTATTTTAGTATTAAGCACTTAGAAACTCGAAAAATACTTCAAAAAAGCAAAAAAATCAGTATTTTCTAATGCTTACACAAAAACAAGAAACACAAAAAATAAAACCCTATATTCATAGCACCTTGAAACCAAAATTCGTTTTAATCGCTTTAATTAGCATTATTGTTCAAAATATTCACTCATTTTTCTTTTAAACTAAAGTTATAGTACATGTATATTTAACTTTATATAAGCATAGTTTTTAGGCAACTTAGAGTGAGGGAAGGGGTTGAGGTGGTTGGTTACTGGGGTAAATTGCATCTTAAATTCTGGGAAGGATGTATGGAAAATTTTGAAATCTAGAAGAGGGTCAGGGTGTGTCTTGTGGATTTTCAAAACAAAATACTTTAGAGGTGTCAGATTAAAATTCTGGAGGAGAACCAGGTTAAACAAAGAACTTTTCTGAAGAGAACTCGATTTTTGTTTTGGAGGGGGGGGGGTCCAAAATATTGAGGTTAAAGGACCCCACCATACCTCTCCGCTTCATGAATAGAAATCTCATTAAATAATCATGTTTTTGATTGGTGAACACTTTTTTTTGTTTTTTGGTCATTCTTTTGGTCAATCATTTTTGGGTGATTTTTTATTTTCTTGGCAAAAGCTAACGTTTTGCCGGGCCCACACCTTTTGCCGAGCTTTTGCCAGCTAATTTCAGTTTAGCCGCGCCTTAGCTTTAGTACTACTAAGCCCAAAACAACCTTTAAAACTAAAGCACTTTAGCTTTAGTACTAATGACACCCATATTTTCAACACATTTTTCAACGTGTACTTATGTTGTTATTGTTGCAACGCTTATTTTGACAATTTGGGTTTTAATTATCAACTAATTTGCGGCGTTTAGTTTATTCATTTAACTTAATTTGTTTTCTATTTAAAGGAAGAAAGTAATTTATTTTGTTGTTGGTTAAGAAACCAATTTTATTTTGTTGTTATGCTCGATTTTGTCCGCCTTGAAGTTTCTTCTCTTCTGCTTGATATGTAGCGGTCTTAAACGCCCAACAAATATCGCAATTTTGAATTATTTATGTCCACGAGTTTGAAAATATGTGAGCCCCGTTGACAAGATTTAAATGCGCTCTTATTTTAGTAAAATCAGCTGATTTGTAATCAAGAAAAAAAACACGTTTGTTTACCCCCTTAAAAAAGTGAAAGAGGAATGATAGCAACTGTGGGAAAAAGGTTCTCTTACATTTAGCTCGCAGATAATGTCTTTTTGATTTAAAAAAAGTAGGTCTAATATATTACCGCTTTCATGGGTGGCAAAATTTGTAAACTGAAAAAATCCGCATTTGTTTACTGACTTTAGGAATATTTCGTGTAAAATATCACTGCTTTTCACCATTGGTATTTCCCAATTTATTTGAGGGAAATTGTAATCACCAACAAAAATACAAGGATAGTTATATTTAGACAAAAAAAGATTTGATTCCCTCAAGAGATAAATTTTTTTCAGTTTCACTATCACACGAAAAAAAAACAAGGCAAGAGGTATTGACAAACTACTCTGAAGAGCTCGTTATTTTTTCCTATTACATATGTTTACAGCTAGGCATTCTAAATTTGCATATTTTTTATCGAGTTTGATTGTTAAAATTTTAAAATAAGCTTTCGCCAAGATTGCCACTCCACCACCAGGCCTATTTTTGCGGTCGCACCTATAAACATTACACAAATTATTACAAGACATAAGAGAGTTATAATAGGAGGAATCGAGCCATGTTTCTTTAAAAAACTAGGTCCAGAGTGCGTTCGGAAAGGATGGCGGAGAGTTCATCCAGTTTGTTGAATAGACTTTGTGCATTAAAGTAGCGACACAATAAACCTTTGCAACACTGATCCTATCCGGCATTTTTTGATTGGCTTCTGGTCACCGGTTAGACGGAAGAGGAGTAGCGGTTTTAGATACTGTAGTGTTGGGGTGGTTTTTCAGAACGACGTTCGGATCTCTGGGTGATTCTCCTTCACGTAGCACAAAATAATTATTGGTGCCCAGGCTGTCACGTTCGCGGTAAAGCTACAAACACATACTTAATATAAAAAAATAAATTTATTAACATAATTTCTCTTAACAAGTACATATAAGGGTATTATGTAGGTATTTATACTAATGTAACCAATTGAAATTCATATATAATATTCATAATTTTAAATGCAATAAATGCTCCTCCTTTGGTTCCTATTAAAACTGTGTGGTTAAAAAATTGTCCATCAAAATTTTGTCCACTAGTTTATTGTCGATATCTTTTCTTGTTTTTAAAAAACTAGAACATTGCAATCATGGGTGGCGCGGGAGCGCCACGGGGCGATTTAGCCCCGTGGCGCCGCGCCAACCATTATTAGAGAATGTGGGTAAATTTTGAAATTCAGAACCTTCTTCTTCTTCTTCTTCTTATTATTATTATTATTCCAACGCTCCATCCTTAAAAGCGATATTCCTCATTCGTTACTGATTGATCAAAAATAAACATGGGCTCATTAGAAAGAAGAAGGAATTACGCAACTTTCTTAGGAAGGACTTTTTTTGATTTAGGTTCTTGTTATCGATTTATTGATCAAAATAAAAAATTTGAAAAATAGACAAACAAAAACTCCCAACTGCACAATAACAGCCTTTTGGCAACAATAAGGATTGTACAGAGCAGACAACAAACATCCCCTCATAAAAACCGCACAAAAATAGCAGACCGGTTTTATATGGTGGCAGAAACGGAGCCAGTTCCCAGCGCCATCTTTTTCAACCGCGCGGAAATCGGCAAAAACACCAGAGTACTTTTTTCGCAACACTAACAAAATATCTACAAATACTTATATATAAACAACATATATATATATATATATATATGCTACTTAGGTTTTATCAAACAATATGCTTCAAACAACCAAAAAATAGTAAAAGTAACCCATTCAACCCCCAGTTACTGGTTTTAATATCAGTAAGTATCAAACCTGCTAAAAACGACTAAAACTAATAAAAGTGAAAACCATTAAAAACTAATTATAGCCTTTTAATTGAAAACGTGGCGATTTCGCGCTTGTCAAAGCGCGATAATTTTTTTAGCTTAATGAAATGTCAATTGAAAAAATCCTACTCACAGCAATCTTTGACAAGCGCGAAATGGCCACTTTTTCAATTAGAAGGTTATATTTGTATGTGTAAGAAACAACTATAAATTTGAAAAAGTGGCGATTTTGCGCTTGTTAAAGATTGCTGTTAGTATGATTTTTTCAATTGACATTTCATCCAACTAAAAAAATGCAACAGTGCTGTGTGATAAGATCAATGTATAAACAAATCATTGTCATATGTTATATTTTTTATTCAGTGAGCAGCCGAACAAATCAAAGTCAAATTTTCTATAACCCAGATATGTCCATCTCATAAATGTGTCCATTTTATTCAGAAATGTCATTGTATTCTCTGATACATACATACATACATACATATATATATATATATATATATATATATTTATATATATATATATATATATATATATATATATATATATATATATATCCCTCACCGTGGGAACGCTCTGCCACTGAGCTACCCAAGCCACAGGAATATTTGGCTAAATCACTTTTATAGCCGTGGTTGACCAGCATCGCGCTGTTATTGTTTATTGTTTATTTGTGGGACCTGTAGTCCGGCCGTTCATAACACAAATAACAAGACAGCAGAAAGACTGAGAACTGCTTCCGTTAATGCTTCCAAAACGCTACCGCTTCGTCCAAAGAAGTTAATGTCCGTGCATGCACACGTTCATTTTCGCGAATTTCTTTTGAGCATTTGCCATTTAAAGAGTTTTTCCAATCTTTACATAATTTTTTGAACCGCCGTTCACTAAGAGCCTCCATTACAATAATGAAAATCACATCGCGTGTTAGTGGGATCATAAATACGTGTTTTAAATAATAATTCACTGTTTTGAACGATGTTTCCACTAAAATTTTCGACTGGTTGCTTTGAAAGTCATGCAAATTATTAAAGCCTCAATTACTGGTCTACTGAAATAACTATTTTTCAGTAATTCATGTGTTTTCTTACAATAATAGCAATATAACTAAACGTGTAACTGGTTTCAAAACCATTAAGGCAGTTTAGAGCATACATGGGCACGGGGGATTGGGGGGGGTTAACCCCCCAAATTCTGAGAAGGGGGGTTTAACCCCCCCCCCACTCAGAAGTGGGGGGGAGAAAAAGTTACCCCCCCAATTTCGAAAAAATGAAGAAAAAAATGTCTTTAAAATGACTTCTAACTGCCTCCAAACTTAAGTTTTGAGGTCAAAATGAATGTTTTAAGCAATAAAAAGCTCAAAAATGCAACAAAAAGGGCTTTTTGACCTAAAATTAGCGTTTTTTACCTAATTTCCCTTCAAAATCGAAAAACACTATGGGTAAAATGCACTCCAGAAAAAAAACGATATGGGTATTTTGCGTTTCTCGGATTTTAACCCCTCTAATTTGGGGTTTAACCCCCCCACTCCTGACCAACTTGTCCATGTATAATTTAGAGAGCACAAAGTTTTTTTAAGGTAGTAGGAATTTACAAACTCTGGGTCAAAATAGTGTCTTTGGAGCGGTTAAGTAATTTTCGCGTGTCAACCAAAGATGAAATCAATGTATCCGACAGATCTGATCAAAGGATAATGCCAAGATACTGGCCCATGTGAACAAACCCCCCTCCCCTAAACTAGGTTTCACAAAAAAGTGGACCGAGTTAAAAGTAACTAGGCACCTAGTTCAAAGTTTTGTTTACCTAGTTGACGTTTTTTACCTAGTTGACCGAGTTTATCTTGTTGACCTAGTTGACCTTGTTAACCCTGTTTACCTAGTTGACTGAGTTGACCTAGTTGGCCTTGTTTATCTAGTTGGACTTGTTGACCGAGTTGACTTTGTTAACCTAGTTGACCGAGTTGACTTTATGGACTTAGTTGGCCGAGTTAACCTTGTTAGCATTGTTGGGAACCTGGTTGCCCTTGTTAATCTAGTTGACAAAAATACATACACACACACACACACCCACATACACACAAACACACAAACACACACACACAAACGCAGGCGTCGTGAAGCAATATGAACTGAAGTCCAGAACA
>JASAMX010006955.1:0-14218 GCA_030248175.1 Microlaimidae sp. YZB2_3
ATTATAATTATATTCTAAAAAAGTCGCTTAGAACCAAATAATTTCAAGTTGCGCTGCGCGTTTTAAAAAAAATTCAGTTTAGGTTCATCGTTTGTTTTGCCTAGATTCTGTTTGTTTTGTTTTTTTTTTCAATTAAATAACACAATTTTTCTCAATAAAACAACGTGAGAATTGTGAACAGTATATTTATACATGATACATAAACAGATAAAATGTTTGTGTGTGTGATTCAGCGAAACACTGCCTGAGAGCGTTTTAACAGTTTTCGGCACTTTCGCGCGCATCAGTGGGTGGGATTGCAATAATAATAAAAGGATACACAATAAAAGTAAAACAATTAAAATATAAGTATCGTGATCAAAAAAACCTTAGGAACAATCTATACAAAAGACTGAAGACTGAACCTGATTTCTTTATGCAACCTACCTAAAGCGAAAATCTAAAATCAAGCTAACTTTTACATATCATGGCGAATTTTTGTTTAATGTCGTGTTCCTAAAAATGTCGTTCATTATAATAACACTGTTTCCAGACCTGTGCACGGTCTGGAAATGCCCCCCCGTTTTATTGGAGGATTTGCCCTCCTCCGTTTTATTGCCCCCTCCGCCAAAAAATGAAAAAGTACCCTAAAATTATGACGCCATTTTTGACATATGATGACGCCATCATCGCGATTTTTTTTTGCAGTTTTTAGCCTATTTCAATGTATTTTAAGCCATTTTAGACCTATTTTTACCTTACTTTCGCTTTGTTTTGTCCTTTTTTTTCCTATTTCCTTTCTTTTTTTGTCTTTTTTCTTCTTTTTTTTCTTTTTTTCTCTGCTTGCCTCTCGTTTTATTGCCCCCCCCCCCCCCCCCCCCCCCCCCCCCCCCGGGGGGGGGGCGGGGGGGGGCCCCCCCCCCCCCCGTTTGAACAAGTTGCCCCCCGTGCCCCCCATTTTGGAATTGCCCCCCCCCCCCGTTTTTACCCCGGGGGGGGTCATAGATGAACACGGTCAAAAAGCTAGGGGGTGTTTACCCCGGGTAAATGAAATTTCAAAATCTAGGGGGGGCCTAGGGGGGTTCGAACCCCCCTAGCTTTCTAGGGGGGTCGACCCGGGGTGGAAAATTTTGAAACCTAGAGGGGGGTCAGGTGGGGTCCGGTGTCCAACGCAAAACAGTTTTAAACCATAATAACTTTAATAATTGTTCTTTTTATAGGATAATGCTACATTTTATTGAAAAAAAGCTATATTTAGGTATAAAAAGGGTGTAAAAACATAAATTTATGTTAAAAATTAATGTTTTTGGAAGAAAATTTAGTATGAAAAAAGTACTTAAAATTTTCTGGAGAGGGGAGAGGGGGGGGGGTCAGATTTCAAAATCTAGAGGGGGGTCAGGGGTAAAAAATTCGAAAATTTGGGGGTAGGGGGGACCCCTGGATTTTTTTCTAGGGGGGCCCCCAAAATTTTGAGGCTAGGGGGGTTGGACCCCACCCTACCCCCCTCCCCCTTGTTCATCTATGGGGGGGCAGTGGCGCAGTGCACAGGTCTGCTGTTTCCACTCCTTCAACCCCCCCCCCTCTGGCTACACCCTTGCCTGTGGTGAAGAATCATATTGTCTCTTTTTTTATCTGTTAAATTTATCAAAAAAGAAAAGCTTTTAAAATTTTTCCGAGTTAGTAGACATGGGGGAGGGAAAGGAGGTGAAAGCCAAAAAAGGGCTTCGAGGGGAGCTGGTCGCCCTTGAGGGGAGAAAGGTATTACCTCCTCTCCCCCTCTCCCCTTTCCTCTTCGGGCATTATATACAGATGTATAGAAAACTTCCAGGAAAAGAGGGTTATATTTTTGGGTAGGTTAAAATATGGGATGGGAAGGATTTAAAAATAATGATTTAAACATGCAATAAAGACTCTCAAATCGAAAGAAAGTGAAGGATAATCTACTAAAAATAAGCCTTGTGTGTGAACAAATATCCCATTTTATCTAGTAAATTTACCGAAAAAAGACTATCTTTTGAAATTTTTTGGAGTTGGTAAAGAGGTGAAAGGCAGTAGTGGTGGAGGATGGGAGGTGAACAAATATTCCGTTTTATCTAGTAAATTTACCGAAAAAAGGCAATCTTTTGAAATTTTTTGGAATTGATAAAGAGGTGAAGTTGAGGGGCAGTAGTGGTGGAGGATGTGAGGGGAGAAGAGTAAACGTTGGAAATAGCCATCGTAAGAGGATAGGAGGGAGGGGAAAAGGAAGTATATATTCCCTCTTCTGTGGCACTTATGAGTCTTACCTTTATTTAAAACCCATCCATACATGAGCATAAGGAGGGGGTAGGGTGGGGTCCACATCCACACACCCTAGCCTCGAAATTAATTTCGGACCCCCCTCCTAGAAAAAATTCTACGGTCCCCTCTTCGCTTAAAATTTTAAAATTTTGACACACTACTACCCCCCCTCTGGATTTCTAAATCGACCCCAACCCTCCCCCCTGCCGAACCAAATTTTGGTATGAATTTAGGTTAAAATTTATGTACTGTCCTAAACACGGTTTTGTAGTAAAAAAAACCAGTACTTTTGTACCCTTTTCATACATAACTAGCCTATTTTAGTATGTAAAATTCTTTATTAGTGCTAAAAAACTTAAATAAATGATTTAATGTGACTTTGTTTGGAAACCGGACCCCCTTCTACCCCCCTCTGGATTTAAAACTGGTCTACCCCGGGTCGACTCCCCCTAAACAGCTTGAGGGGTATGGACCCCCCCTGGACCCCTCTCCTAGTTGTAAAGGGCCATTTACCCGGAATAGCCACCACCCCCCTTTAGCTTGTCGGTCCTTGCTCATGTATGACCCCATCTACTTCCTAATCACTTGGGTTAACATGTTTAAGGGATAAAATCGGAAACGATTCAAGAAAAGCTATACCAACCAATATTAAAATTAAAATTTATTACTTTAGATATATTATATATTTTCAGTAGGCTCTACATCTACTTGATCTAACATTTTAAAAGTGACAGTTTGGTCTTAGTTTTGTTTCCGCTCAGGGATTTTAAAAGCTCTTGTCAAATGTTTTTAACACGAATGTGATTTACTGGATTAGAACTGACCGCGTATCAACTTCTTCCTCCTTATAAGCCGTATTCATAAAGCGCGTTCATCTTCGAATTAAGGAGAAAAATATATACCGGTAAGTCGGTAACTAATCACGACTCTTATGTCTTATTAGCTATCGGAACACCCTACACTTCACTCTGGGACGTTGTTTATGATTTAAATTGGTCAAAATTTTCCACTTAGCCAACAAGCAGTATAGCAGTCGAGTCTAATTAACTTTTTTCTCTGATCATAAGTTAATAGCGCTTTAAGAATGCATGCGACTTCAGGTGATTACAATCACCACAACTGCGATCATTGTAAATGCTTGACGTTTTCCTTTTCCAATTTTGTTTTTGGACCGCCAGTACATAACATTCTAGATTTATATATATCAGTACATGTACCTGCGGAGTAGGGATATCATCGTTTGAAAATTGTAAATTATATCAAGAATATATAATAGTAACACAAACACCAGAAAATGTCCGACAGGATAGTAACACTAAATTGTTGACCAAAATTTTGCTAGAAAACTCACGCATCGACGCATGTATAGTATATATATATATATATGTGCGACGTTTTGTAGCTTTTCTACCAGAAAACTGCCATTTTCTTTTGGTTTTTGCGCGCAGAGATTTTTAACTTAGTGTTAGTTTTCTTGCAGTTGAAAATGCGTCTTTCTTTGTACTCAATACTGTTTTGTTCGTTTCGCAATGATTTAGTTTTTTTTACAATTAAAGACTAGTCGTGGTCTTGCTTTTTCGCTTTTTCCAGCAAAATTTTGGTTACAAATTCAGTGTACAATCTTCTCCTGTGTTATATATTCTTGATTATATTAGTTGTTATTGTAACTACGTATATTTTATATATTTTTATACATACCTGAATGGTGTATGTATCGGATCGTATTGTATACGGCTGTTCAAAAATTTGATCTTAGATTGTGTTGTGTTTAGATTATTAATCGCTTGGACACTATAAATATATAGGTCTTTCTAAATAAATTTATGTAGTTCATAGGTCACGAAGGGGGGGGGTAGGGGGGGGGCCCCCCCCCCAACCTATCCCCCCCCCGGCGCCTCTCCCCCCCCCCACCCCTGGACCCCTACCCCCCTGCCCCCCCTTGCCCACCCCCCCCACAAAAAAAAAGAAATAAGAAGCGGGGCGCGGCCCCAAACCCCCGCCCCCCCCGACCCCCCCCCACCCGACCCGGGATGTAGTTTATTATATTATGTCGGTCGGTGGTACAAAATCTGGAACTTAATTAAATCATAGCTATAACGACAGCCGTCAGAAAATTTTGCGGGCGCATTTGCCTTCCCGGGAGTGGCAATAAAGTTGAGGTATGGTTTATTTTTTTTATAGAACACAAGACCTATATAATCCGCTGCGCTCTGGGTGTTTTTGTATTACGAATATTTGCGGGGAATTTTTTTATATATTTTATTTACATTTTAGTTTGAAAATAATTACATTAACATGCTTTTACAAAAACCTACAAAAGAAATCATATAAAAAATTAGACCTAAAATATAACTAAGGTTTGTACGAAAATTGTGTATAATTAGCACCGGTTTGGAAATGCCCGAGCTCCCCCCCCGCCCAAAAATAAAAAAAGAACCTTAAAATTATGGCGCCCTTAATAACCTATTATCACGCCATCACATCACTGGGAAACTTGCAGTTTTTAACCTATTTTAATGTATTTTAAATCATTTTAGACCTATTTTTACTTACATTTTAGTCTATTTTATCCCTTCTTTTTTTCTTAGTTTTTTTCTCTTTCTTCTCTTTCTCCCTTGCTTGTTCCCCACCGGTTTCAAAAAATTGCCCCTCCCTTAATAAAACCCACCGGGGGGGAGTAGTACACAGGTTACTAGAAAAAAATTTACATGTTCATATTTTTTCACAAAGGTATCAAAATGAATGCTTTAATCTATGAGGGTGTTGATTGTGGATTGGGTTCTTCATTTTTCGTTATATATACACTTTCAATTCAGCTTAGTTTCTGCCATGTCCATGGCTGATGGAATTTGAATCATTTCCTGCTCAAAAAGAAAAGAATTAATTTTATCTTATAAAATTTAATTTTAAAAAACTAAAAAATAAACCTTAAATTTTAGTTTTAGTGCCATGTATCGCCGTCACCTAGAAATAAACACTGAAAAATTGCCCTCCGGTTTGAAAAACGATCTCTTGTTAAGTTCTTTTGGAGTAAGAGATTCCTGCTTATGTTTTGAGTTACCTGCATTAACACACTTTTTTGTTGTAAATTTTAAATTGGTTCTTTAAACCTTTTGTGATCAGTTTTAAATTTAATTTAAAGTGGTTTGTTTTGTTTGCATGTTCTGTGTCATGTTTTCATCACAGAACTGAATGAAATAGATGGGCAACAATATTGCATTTATTGATATTGGCTTTGTTGTTATCATTATTTTATCTTTGATTTGATATCAATTGTTTTACTTTTTTAAATAGATATAAATTATAACTGTTATAAAATAAAAACATAGCAACAGTTATTCTGAGTTTTTATAACGTTTAGGTTTTGTCCGTATAATTGGTTTTAAAGAATAGCTTTCAGTTTTAAAGAATCCTTTTTATATTAGTAACGGAAAATGTTGTCTTATTAGAACCTATATATATATAAGCTTTAAGCAAATTTTAAGTCAGACGCAGAATTTGACTATTCGTCGTTACTCTGACACAAAGAGTCACAATCAATATAAAATAAACGTGACTCTGACTTATTTTGTTTAGATTATTTGTGTGTTAAAATATAAAAAGCGTCATAGTTGCGAGTATTTTAGGACGCTTCTGACTCATTGAGTAACGACTATATGTGAGAAGAGGATTATCCAGCGTCCAACCCTTAGGGGCCTTTGGTTAGGCAAGCAAAGGATTAATAATATCACCCAAAATCTTTACACTTCTGAAATGCGACACGACCCCCCTCCCCCAAATTTTGAGGTATATATAATGGGCGCACCAACCAGAATCATATGTTTTTTTGAGGGGGAGAGAGGGGTCCACCCATAGATGGGTAGGGGGAGGGGTTATATCCCCCAAAAATCCCGACTATAGCCGACACCCCCCCCCCCTAAAATTTGGGGGTGCCCCGTACACCCCCCGTAAAATTTAGGGGTTCCCTGTACTAAAAACGCTAAAAATGAGGAATTTGATGTAGACCCCAAAAAAATTCTGGACACCCCCCCAAATTTGGGGAGTCAGGTTGGTATACCCCTCAAGTTTGAGAGGCTGCCCACCTATGGGTCCACCCCCCATAGAGCCAAAACTTTGGACCCCCCTAGAAAAAATCCAGGGGCCCCCTTTCCCCCCCAAAGCTCAAGAGCGGTCCGGCCTGACCCCCTCCCTAGCGAGGCTAAGCCCCCTCCCCCCCCCTCCCGACCAATTTGGAAGTATATTTTTTTATTTACTGTCAAAAACACGGGTTTTTAGTTAAAAACAGTGTTTAAATACACTTTTTAGGCCTAAATACGCGGTTTTAGTACATAAAACTCAATATTAGACCTAAAAACACTTAAATTATTGAGTTAAAAAATTTTGTTAAAAAATTGGAACCCCCTGAACCCCCGTCTAAATTTGAAATCTCGCACCCGGAGTCGACATCCCCTAAAAAGCCAAGGGGTCCGGACCCCCCTGGATTCCCCCCCCTAAAAAATTTTGGCCTTCCACCCGGATGTGGACCCCCCTTGCGGACCCGACCAAAAACACCTATGACCAGAATAGGTAAGCAACTTCCCAACTGAAAAGCTTTGTTTTGTTTTTTTGTTTGGGAAGGGGTAAAAAAGTAACCAAACCCTTCGTCTATTGGACTTGTATTGATGTATTAAATTAGTAGGGTGATTATTTGTTAAACTGGGGATGTTTTCGTAATTAAGTTTCTTTGGAAAAACATTTTACACGTTTTCTTTCAGTGAATTTCCAAATCGTTTCACCTTGTTTTTTCCTGTAAATTAATGAAAAGGTGTGTGCACTGACTGACGAAAATTCTAGGAGAGCATAGTTGGATAAAATCCAGCATAGTTAGGTTTTGTTCACCTACTTGTTACAGTGAGAACTTTAGCCAGATATATACGCTTAGATGAATTGAGAAATATTTTTAATATTCCAATGCATTTAGGTCGTATGCATAAATCTCTCTAGAGTTTTTTTCAAATTTTTATTTTTGTAGACTTGTATCTTAAAACTGTGTTAAGCTACAGCCATTAATTTTTTATATTGTTATCTTTATCATATATATATATATATATATATATATATATATATATATATATATATATATATATATATATATATATATATATATATATATATATATATATATATATATATATATATATATATATATATGATAAAAACAGGTTCACTTTTTATTGACCCCAAAATTAGAAATAAGACTTTCAAAAATCGGCAAAAACTGGAGAGATTTATGCAGTGCACCGTCCGGCGATGCCCCCTCGCTTTATAAATAATTGGGCGTGTGTCCACCCGTTTACATATTTTTTGAAATTTAAGCTATTTTTGAACTACTGTTATACGTTATTTTCCCCTTGATTGTCCTTTTTTGCCTTCTTTTTTTACCAAAAATTGCCCCTTTTGTGCTCACTCTTTTTGGAAATGCGCCATAGATCAGGGACGTACCCAGGGTTTCATTTTGGGGTGGGGCGGATCGTAGTACAAAAAAATTCGGGGGGGGGGGGAGCCCCCCTCTTAATTTTTTTGGGGGGGGAGGGGCGGAGCACCCCCTTAATTTTTGAAAACGTTAAGAAAGCAGGGATAAACGTAGATAATGCTGTAATAATACAGTGTTTTTGGCCTAATAACGTATTATATAATGTTTTTAGCGGTAAAAACATGTTTTTTTAGTTAACAATTACATTAGCACATATTTGCAGAGCCTGGATTTCACAAAAAAGGAATTTAGAGAACTTTCAGATAGGGCCCGACCGGACCGGGGTTTTTCGGTCCGGCCGGACCGGACCAGACCGGATCATAGTAATAATTTAATATGTATATATTTGATATACATATATATATATATGTAGATATATTTTATAATATATCATTTTGAAGAAGTTTCAAGTTTATAAACAAAACTTTAACCAAAATAGCTAACTAAAAATTGACTAAAATCAAGGCAAAATATTGGGAAAAAAAAAAAAAGGCAAAAAAAAAAAAAAAAAAAAAAGAAAAAAAAAAAAAGCAAAAAAAAATAAAGGAAAAAAAAGCAAAAAAAGGAAAATCAGGCCTGGAGGGAAACAAAAACATCTAAAACTTTGAAATTAGAGAATTTAAATTATATTCCAAAAACACTATTTTCCCCATACTCTCGCGCTAAAGGGACTCTCTCACACCCTCAGAAAAAAAGAGACCCATTAAAAAGACCCCCCACTGCCAAAGGGGGGGCAAGGGGCGGAAAGAAATTTTTTTGCAAAAAAAAAAAGGGACAGGAGCACTGGGAGGGGAGGGTGCCTCCGGCAGGAAGAAAATAGATACATTTACCTTCCAATTACAAAGATTCCCCCACATATCCCCCAAAATGCAGACACTCCCCCTCTCTGGATCTCTCATTCTTTTCCCCTCCCCCCTCTTTCTTTAAAATTTTCGGAGACTTTTGTACCTCGGGGGGGGGGGAGAAAATGAGACGATGCTAGAATGGAACTGTAAGATAATGGATCGGACCATCTTTTCTATTGTATGGAGTGGGGCAGGGAAGACAGAAAAAAGAAATTTCCCTCGGCCCAGGGACATGACTTACCATGAAACCAAACTATACCATTCCCACTACACTTATGGTCTGGTTTTTTTTTCGCCGGCGCCTAGGCGCCAGCTGGCGCCTAGCCTCCAAATTTTAGGCGCCAGCGCAGAAATCTAGGCGCCAATAACATAAAAATTTTTCCCATGTCAACAAATGGGGCAAATATAATAGTTTTTTTAGTATGTCATCCAAAAATATATATGGTACCATTACTATGTATATTTTTGGATGACATTGAAGTCAAATTTTTGTTTTATACGCTAAAAATCTAAAAAAACATTTTTTTTCAATGCTCAATTTCTAAATGCGTAAAATTTTGCCAAAGGATTATAATTTAACAAGAAAACAGTGGCACAGACCTAGAAAATCATTGAATAATTTGGGGTTGGCTTGGCTGGCATAATTTTAATATGAATGTGTTTATAATCAATTTTTGTTTGGCATGGTTGGTTTTAAATTTGTATATGGGTTTTTTATACAGGTTGTTAACATTATTTTTTTATGTTTGCATTGGACTTACTCCTATTTGATTTAAATTTTTTAATTCTAATTTTAAAATTGTCGTTTGTTTGATGAGTTAAAATTTTGGGGCAGGATCTCTAATAACTTAATAAACTAAATTAAATAAAATTATTGATTTCATATCAATATCAAAAAAAATTGATAGTTTTTTAGGTGAAACAGATAGAAACAATTTGCAAGAATTATGAAAAAAATTTAAATACTTTTTAAGCTAATTTAAAGATAAATTAAATTCTTTCTAAAAATTTTAAAATTCTTGCAATATCCCAGCAAATAAAAATTTTCTTAGGTTTATAATTTAATATATAATTTTAGGTTTCAATTAAAATTAAACTTTATTAATTAGTTTTTTTAATATTTTTACTTTAAATGGCATTTCTTAGGGTTAAAAAATATAATTAATTAGCAGTATTACCTATATGCTACAAGAAAAATGAATAAATTGTTAATAACCTCAAAACAATCACGCGCTGAGCCAAGCAAAGCGCGAGAAAAATTTTAGAATTTGGTTTTTTAAAACCTTGAAAATTTTGTTGTTTTTTTGTCTATTTGTCTAAAAAAAGCTAAAAAGCTGTAAAAAAAATACGTGTCTAGCCAAAAATCTAGGCGCCAGGCTGGCGCCTAGGCCCAAAACTTTAGGCGCCAGCGGGAAATTCTAGGCGCCAGTGGCGTCGATTTGGCATAAAAAAAACCTAAAAAATGTTAATAAAAATTTTAACCGTTACTTTTACTTTTACTTTACTGAAATTAAAACATCACAAATTACTTTTAGTCCTACTTTACTTAAATTGAAATTTTTCAAATTACTTTTTACTTTTAACTAAAAAAATCGAAAATCATTACTTTTTACAACACTACTACCAAGCTAAGTGCTCAGCTATCGCAAAGAAAAAATAAAGAATAAACGCGTAAGCAAAGAAAAATACATCGCTAGTTGTAATGTAACCAATAATTATTGAGTTGTGGTTAGTCTTTCCCTGCACACGACATTTCGTCGTTACTACGGCAAAATGAGCCACTGTCAATATAAAATACACGTGACTGTAACTCATTCTGTAGTTAATACGGTCCTGTTTTAAATTTAAAATAAGTCACAGGCATACATATTTTATACAAACTCTGGCTCGTTATGCCGTAGTAACGACGATTTTCCCGGCGAACGAGTAGCTGGTTGACCACCCCAGGATTTCACCCTGATGGAATTCATCTTGAGTGATGTTCCTTTTGAACCCTCACATATATTCATATTATGATCCAGAGATCCGACCATTTAAAACGGACAGAGACCTCTTAAATTGGTAATTATAAACTTATTTACCGTAAAATATGTTTGAATTTAAGTGACTTCCTAAATTTGTAATTTTGAAGGTATTTATTGTAAAATATGTTTGAAATTAACATGAATTTACGAAAAAAAATTGACAAAATAATCTATATCATTTGGCTTTAATTTATTCCTGAAATTATCACAAAAGTAAGTGTGAGCTCATCAGGTTCTCTTGAGCTCCGAAAACTAACTCCGTTCCGGTGAAGATCACTAATGTATGCCAAATAATTTCAAAACTCAAATTTTTGGACGACCAACAGTTTAAATTTTGACTACATTGTTTACCGAAATTTTGCTAGAAAAGTCGCACATGCACCACTTTGTGCGACTTTTCTCTCTAAAATCCGCCATTTTCTGCTGCTTAATTTGCTGTTGCGCGGCGATTTTTAACGCAGTGTTAGCTTTATTGCGAAAAAAATTGCGATATTTTCTTTGTACTCGATGCTGCTTTTTTTGTACTGCGATTATTTTTTCACAATAAAAAAGACACTGCCCATGTGCGACTTTTCTAGAAAAATTGTGTTCAGATATTAAGTGTACAGTCGGATATTCTCTATTTCTCAGTCGGTGTTATGTATTCTTGCTATTAATCACATAAGTTTTTCTGTTTTTTATGGTTAATTTATATTTTTAATATTAATTTTCTATAAATCAGCCGCTCTGCTTTCGACGTATAATCGCTGAAGTTTTCTTCGTCGTTTTTTCGTCATTCTCCCCGTGAAAGCGGTTTATGTCATATGGATTTTGAAATCCACCGCTCAGTAAGATGACTTTCACTTTAATACTATAGCGGCACATTTTGGCAAAAGAATGTTTTTTATCTGCAAGATTGAAAACGTAAATTTTCCGATCTTAACCCGCTTGCTTGCTCCGTTCGATGAAACTATTCGGATTCGGTATTCGGTCCAACCCATCGAGTCTTCGAGAAACACTCGAAAAAAATCCATAAAAGGCAATCGCTTCAGAGTCTCTGAAGAGGATATCGAGAGATTAACAAAAATCGAGGAATTTCAAGCGGAAAATTTTCGCACCGGTAAATTTTGAAGGTTTTGTGACTCCCGGATAAAAAAAACGAGAGACAAAAGTCCAAGAGGATGATTTTGAATGATTTACAAAAATATTTCAAATGCTGGGAATTTAAATTATAGTCTCAGACACTAGCGATAAACTATATTTCGACTGGAATTTAAAAGTATTTAACGTATATATAATCTCTGTGTAGCTTCTAAAGATAAGATAAGAAATTTTATTGTACAGGTCCAGAATATATTAATACAATATACAAAGACACTAATGTACAAATAAGTAGAAAAGAAAATAGTCGTATAAAATAAACATAAAATTGAGATATAAAACTTCACAACTTAAAAAAAAACAAAACATGTTGTACGGGTTAGTTTTTTTATTATTAGAAAAACGTACCTATGTTAAATTAGATAATTTGCGAAGTTTTTTAATAACTGTTTTAATTAAAGAGGAGCTAATAATATCTTTTGATAAGGAGTTCCAAATTTTGTACACCCTGACAGTAAAAAAATATTTTCTTGCATCAATTCATGGGTTTTCCGTTTCAAGTTTTAACCCATTGGAACGCTTTTTGCAGTTTTTAATTATTTTAAAGTATTCGTTTTTATCAATATCCAGTTTATTATTAAGTACCTTGTAACACAAAACTAAATAATTTTTGATTCTTCTGCTTTCAAGACTGTTAAGTTCCAAAAAAGTTAAAAGCTCAGTATATTCCGTTTTAGGAAATTTACAGCGGGCATAGAGTCTACGCGTGAAGCTGCGTTGGACTTGTTCAATAAGCATAAAATTTTTTTGTATTGGGGAGGCCAAACACAGGTGTCATGTTCCACCACAGGCCTTACAAATCCTGTATACGCTTGAATAAGAATTTTAGGATTTTTTGTTTTAAAAACACGAAAAATAAGAGAAGTGTGCGCATGAGTTTTTTTAGCCACTTCTAAACAATGACGAAATGGCTTTAGATCATTGCAAATGGTCACACATATAACTTAGCACATTTTTTATATAAAGATTTTCCAACATGCGATTTTTTCCTTAATTTATAAAGTTTCTGTTTTTTTTCGTTTTTTAAGCCGCCTAATGTGCTCAGGATATGACAAAAACAATTTTTAATAGTGCACATAGGATCCCATTTGTATTTCTAACCCTTTATTATCACTTACCAAATCGTCAGCCATTTAAAGCGGATAAAGCACCGGAGTTTCGCGTGCTATAGACTAGTTCGAAATAAGCGTTTTTTACTGTACAAGAGAGGGTACAAAAAGAAAAAAATAAAATTTGAAAAAATCTTAGCTCTCTTAGTTTCTTAAGTTTAAACCTATACTTCATAAAAATTGCTGCACGATGATATGTTTCACTACGTTGAAGTGCTGTAATATATCAGTTTGTGCTAAATAAATTGTTGTTTTTTAAGTAAACGTCACAATAGTTTAAAATCACCACTAAAATAGTATAATCTTGAACAGTGATTTCGAATTAGTAAAAATAAAGATGAAATTTGTGCTTTTAAACTAATTTTAAACCTACATAGTGTTTTTTAATGTTTTGCTTGTAAAACTATTCAAAACTTAAAAATAAATTTTAAAAAGTCCATTCCAAACTTTTAAATTTAGCATTTTTTGTAATTGAAACATTAAAAAAACTGGAAAACAAGCGCGCCAGAAGCGCCCTACTTACGAAGCGGCAAAAAACTAAAAATCACCAAAAACTGCTTTTGCAATATTCAAACAGTATTTAAGAAATTTTCAAGAGAAGGGGTCGAGATTTTAAACCAATAAATATTTGAAATATTTTAAACCGTGAGATGTACTAGTCGCTCGCTGTTTCTCAATTTTCCCTCTACATATGATTGGCGCTAGTAGTTATGTACCCTCTTCCTAACACTAAAAAACCCTTATTCCGAACTAGTCTATATAAAATGTAATTTCGAAATTAGTAGTGATGGGCAGTTCCGATGTCCGGATGTTCTGGAACTTCGGATGTTCCGGGCATTGTTCCGGATTTTGGGAAAACCTTAATTCCGGTTTTGGTTCCGGTTCCGGTGTTCCGGGGGTTTCACAGTTTAATAGGCAGTTCCGATTCCGGGTTCCAGATGTTCTGGCCCAAATTTGGAATTCCGATTCCGGTTCCTGCTCCGGATATTTGGAAAATCACAATTCCGGTTCCGGCGTTCCGGGGGTTCCGCAGTTCCGCCCATCACTAGAAATTAGTGATTTGTTTGTTTGTTTGTTTGTTTGTTTTCTCATGATTCGGATCACTTGATACATTAGATGTACAGTGTCGCCGTTTATATTATCTTGTACCATAATGGAACTCACCACCATTATTGGGCCAGTACAGCATAATATAACTATAAATCAACTTTCTAAAAAGGATTTAAGGGAAGAGTATTTTGTAAATTAGAACCTAGCGTTATTATTATTATTTTTGGGAATCGGAGTTTGAACATTGTTGAAATGTTTCCTTGAGGATCTTACCACAAC
>JASAMX010006956.1:0-17707 GCA_030248175.1 Microlaimidae sp. YZB2_3
AAAAAACCTATCATTTTTTTTGTTAAATGAAAACGTGAATTAGTTATTGTTCAACTAAAATGTGAAGTGAATAATTTCTAAAACACGTACAATTGAAATAGAAAATAATAATAAAACAATCATAAAATAAACCATGACAATTAAACCTTTATTAAAGCGCTTCTTTCTTCTGAGACGCCGGCCTCATAAGATAGAAGTAGCGACTCGAAAACGTCTGCTGTTACTTTTGTAAGACGCAAGACAGTCGCTTGTCTTTCAATTTCAATTTCTTTAAAACAAAACGGTTTTGACATAATAAAAACAATTTTAGTTAATTTGTTTTATATAACAAAACGACTTTCTATATTTTTTTCATATTTCGTTGTTTTTTCTGTTCGCAAACGCTCCGTCAACATGTTGAATATTCCACAGTGTGGATTATTTCACATTTTCCATGTGGAAACTTCAACAAAAAGCGTAGGATTTTCTACAGTGTTATGTGGAAAGATTATCATGTGGATTGTCAACAAAACTGTGGATTATTCCACAGAAATTTGTACAAATTTCCGTTCGCATTTTTTGTTTGTTTACAAGCGCAAGATAAAATGTAGAATTATCTACATGTGGAAATTCAAGCAAAAGCGTGGAATTTTCTACAGTATTCCGTAGAAAAAATGTCACGTAGATTATTCAACAAATTGTAGATTATTCCACAACGCGTTGTGGATTTTTTTACGTGATAAAAAATCCACACCGTGGAATAATCTACCTACAATTTGAACAATTGTTTAACACACAGTCGGACATTCTCTACTCTTATGCATTCTTGATTTCTGTAAGCTTTGTGTATTGAGGTAATGCTTGTTTAATCTTTTTTGACAACAATAAATTATTAAAAATCATGCTGAAGCAAATTGCTCCACGGCGCAATAGGCTATAGTCTGCTCAGCCATGGACCCCTATACTCCTGGACAGTTGGCGTTTCCTTGGAATGGCTCTCTGGGTGTGCAACAGATACATCACTGACAGATTCTACATGGGCGCAAATTTTTAATTTTCGGGCTTGAAACTTTTTGTAATTAATTTTTTTCAAACAATTATGTGATTTTGATAATAACAATGTTTTTTATAGTTTAAAAAATGTTTTTTTGAAAATTTTATAGCATAATAAAATTTTACTCAGTACTAACATTTCACCTTTTTTGTTTTTCAAAATATTAAAAAAAGGAAAGAAATATTTTTTTCCACTTAATTGCTACATATAGCGGTAAATAACTAAGTAAAAAATGGAAATTATGTTAGTAGTATTATCAAAAATATATAATATACCGAAAAATTTGCAACTCTTATATAAAAAAGTACGGAAAATTAGGCCATTATAATGAGCCTCTCCATTTAAATGGCACTCTCCATTATAATGGTATAGTAGTCATTTTAATTTGGCGAGTTAAAATGGAGAGGAAGCCATTATAATAGCCATTTATTGATTAAATTTTACTTCATATAGACTCACAAGTGTAAAACTGTCCCAGCCGCAGGAGTTCTATCGTGTTGATTTAATACTGTCCAACACGGTAAAACTCGTGCGGCCCGGACAGTATTACACTTGTAAGTATATAAGAAGTGAAATTAAATAAATAAATGGCTATTATAATGGCTTCCTCTCCATTTTAACTCGCCGAATTAAAATGACTATTATGCTAGACTACTAGACTTTATAATGGAGAGTGCCATTTAAATGGAGAGGCTTATTTTAATGGCCTACTTTTCCTTACTTTTTTATATAGGAGTTGCACATTTTTCAGTATACTATATATTTTTGGTATTGTGTTGCTATAGACAATAAATAACGAAAAAGTATATTATAGTTGTTGAAAAAGGAACATCCCTCAAATCTTTTATGCCCATAAATACTTTTATGATAAAGCTAGAAGAATAATATTTTATCAAATTCATTAACTGATTAATTACTACTAACAAGAATACATGAAAATTAATTAATAACGAAAAGAAGAATGAGAAATTAAGAACAAATTATACGGGCTCTGTGTGGATCATACCACAACCAATTTCTATTTTTTTGCTTTGTAATCTAGCACTATGTCTATAAATAAAGTGGTAAAAATATTTTGTCTTTCGTGTTAATATTTTATGAAAAAAACGCAAAAAAATTTTAGTACTAGGTGAAATTATATAATGCTATAAAATTTTTAAAAAAACATTTTGAAAATATAAAAATACGTTGATACAATCAAAATCACCTATTTTTATAAAAAAATTATTTGCAAAGTCTTTAGTCCGAAAATTTCGGATTTGAGCACATGTAGAATCTGCCAGTGATGTATCTGTTTCAGACCCATCTCAAAATGCCAAATGTCCAGGAATAAAGGGGTCCATGGCTCAGCTACTTTCTAAAAAGAAGATTTCTGTGAAGAAAAACAACTCGGTTTTGTTTTCAATTTTTTTGTAGAATAAAAAAAAGATTAACAGTTTTTTGTACTATAAAAAATTGTTTTAAGATGTAAATATGAGATTAACATTATTTAATTACATACAATTGAGTTAAAACCTTTTAGTTTTTAAATGGCGGCGGTTTGGCGGCTATTTGGCGGCAGTTTGGCGGCAGCTTTGGCGCCGCACATTCAACACGTAACGAATTCTTCATCCAAAACTTTTCCAGGGCTTTTGCCAAATTCAGTAAATTTGAAATAATATTTTAGAAAATACCACTTTGTTTTGTCATCACTCATCAATTTCCATTTTTTGTGTTTTTTTCTTCTTAAAAATAACCACCAACCTTATAAGCAAACCGCTTGCCACTTGTGTTATGGAGAGTGTATTCAGCAGAAGAACCGCCAGCGTGCATTGGAGGAATAACTTGTATTGACATTTTCAAACTAACAACCCTCCGAGTAATAAAAAAATGAAATACTAACAAGTAAACTTTGAAATTGACAAAAAAACGTTATCATGGGTGGCGCGGGAGCGCCACGGGGCGATTTTACAAATATAAAACTTATGGGTGATGGTAGAGCGCCACGGGGCGATTTATCCCCGTGGTAAATCGCCCCGCGAGCCAATCGTAACAAGAAAACATAGGAAAATTCTGGTATTCTTATTATTGTTTAGCTCATTAAAAAAACCACGAAACAAGTAATTTTCTTAGCCACTTTTTTCTTTAGGTCCTTAATATTTGATTTATTGATCAAAATAAAAAAATTCACAAAATATTTAAAAAAAATTTCTAACAGGTCCCGACAAAAACTGCGTTGATTTTTTTATTTTTGGTTGTTCTAATTGGTTTTTATAATATCCTATTTTTCCCTAGGAAATCTTGTTTTTTTCTATTTGTTTGCAAAAAAAACCTGCAAAACTATGTATAATTCGATTATTGTTTTTTCGTTTTGAATTTTGATTTTTTTTAATTAAAATTAAAACTAGCTGACTTCAATAATTGCAGTATTAAATTGAGTATATTTAAAAACACAAATATTAAAAAAAATTAACAAAACCGATTTAATAGTAAAGATTAAAATTTGTATTTTAATAATTATTATTAAATTACTTAATTTTAAACCCAAATGCAAATGTTTTAAGGGCTAAAGTTGGTTTATTTTTGTATATTTTGTGAAAAGGTGGAATTAAAAACATTTCAGCGTTCTTATTTATCATGGGTGGCGCGGGAGCGCCACGGGGCGATTTAGCCCCGTGGCGCCGCGCTAACCATTATTAGAGAACGTGGGTAAATTTTGAAATTCAGAATCTTTTTCTTCTTCTTTTTCTTCTTCTTATTATTATTATTCCAACGCTCCATCCTTAAAAGCGATATTCCTCATTCGTTACTGATTAATCAAAAATAAACATGGGCTCATTAAAAAGAAAAAGGAATTACGCAACTTTCTTAGGAAGCACTTTTTTCATTTGGGTCCTTGTTATCGATTTATTGATCAAAATAAAAAATTTGAAAAATAGACAAATAAAAAATCCAACCGCACAATAACAGCCTTTTGGCAACAATAAGGATTGTGCAGAGCAGACAACCAACATCCCCTCATAGAAACCGCACAAAAAAAGCAGACCGGTTTTAATTGGTGGCAAAAAAGGAACCATTTTTCAGCGCCATCTGCTTAAACCGCGCGGAAAACGGCGAAAACAACAGAGTACTTTTTTTAATTCTTGCATTACTGATAACAAAATTAATTCAAAGTTTTATTTATTAAAACTAGCCTTGAAAAATGCTCTAAGAATAGAGCAGGAAAAAGGGGCGATTTTTCCCCGGGTGTATGTTTAGACAGAAAAGATGTGGACTAAAGATAAATTCTATCAGGGTGAAAATAGATGAATAGTAAAGTAACCACTCGTTTTAATATCACGTGCAGATAAACACATGACGCTACTAAACAATAATTGGTTACATAACCGCTGAAAACTTTTTTTTAAAATTTTTCTCGCTCATGGGTTTATTGTTTATTTCTTCCTGGCGGAGAGCGGTAACGCCCTTAATTTCACCCTGGAAGACTTTAGCTTTAGGCTGAGATAGACATTATGTGGACTATAGGAAATTTGCATTTGGTTTGGGCAGTTGCTCACTAAATAAAAATTTCTACCATATGATAATGATTTGTTTATACATTGATCTAATCACGCAGCACTGTTGCATTTTTTTTAGTTTGTTGAAGTGTCAATTTAAAAAATCATACTCACAGCAATCTTTGACAAGCGCGAAATCGCCACTTTTTCAATTAGAAGGTTATATTTGTATGTGTAAGAAACAACTATAAATTTGAAAAAGTGGCGATTTCGCGCTTGTCAAAGATTGCTGTGAGTATGATTTTTTAAATTGACATGTCATCAAACTAAAAAAAATGCAACAGTGCTGTGTGATTAGATCAATGTATAAACAAATCATTATCATATGGTCTAAATTTTTATTTAGTGAGCAGCTGCCCAAACTAAATGCGAATTTCCTATAGTGCACATAACGTCCATCTCAGACTAGTGCACATCTTTTCTGTCTAAACATACGCCCGGGAAAAAATCGCCCCTTTTTCCTGCTCTTTTCTTAGAGCATTTTTCATGGCTAGTTTAAAAAAACGTCAGAACCGCACAATCTTAATTGGTTTACTTATGTCTGCATATTAATTTACGAGATCAGCCAGATATTTTTCAACCATAATATTTTCAGTTTAAACTCATAAATAAGGCATAAAAATGAAAAATATTACGTTAGTTTTATTTATATAATTTTTATTATAATGTGTCATAATAACTGTCGAAATAAAGCCGGTTTAATTTAAAAACTATTAACGCGTCACGATATTATACATGTAAACAAACGCTTAGTTTTATTTCTTTGCAAAAAATTAAATCTTTCATTCAATTTCTTCGCGTATTACCTTAAAACGAACGTAAACATTTTGTAAAACTTTTTTTTTTCAAATTTGGTTTACTTTTGCCTAACTTTATATTTAAAAAACATTCCTATAAAATTAGTAATAGATACTTTAAATTATCCCTGTTGGCTTTTAACCTTGAAAAAAAAGTCCCTACTGTGGTTATGGTATGGGAACTATCCCACCTTGTGGTACTTTTTCCCTGTGTTATGAAGATCCATTAGCAATGACTCGGGCATGTATAACTTTAAAATGATTCTAATTTTTGAAATTAAAAATTTCTATTTTTTAGAATTTAAAAATAGAATTTTTACTAAGAAGATCAGCAATCAGCGTCTAAAAAATATTTTTATTTAACTTTCTATATTATTATTACAATACATGTGTTCGTTTTCGAACCTAGAATTTTAGTTAATACACAAATGATCATACCAATAATCTAACACAATTCTTTTGTATTTGTTCATTATAAATATTTTTTGAATTTTTGAAGATGATAATGTACACCAATATGATGTGGTTTGATTATAAACCTTTGTTTTATGCTATGTTTTAAGGTATTATGTAGAAGAATCGTATTGTTAATGTTCAATTAAGTTTAGGAATTCAACAATTATGTTAAAGAAACAACTAGATTTTTACGCTAAAATGCTTTTGGGCCATGTTAAAAAAACCATAATGATATTTAGGCGGTTAAAGTTATAGTAATATGAAATTTTCGAACGCTTCGAGGCAATAGTAGGTAAACTTTATCAAAATTATTTTAAATAAATTTACAACGAAAAACCCACAAAATTCATGTTCAAAATAGTCAAACATTTATTTCTGTGTATAAATTCCGTCACTTTGTCTGAATTAAATAAAACTGATTGCAAATCACTAGCCCTTTTAAATTAACTAAGCTTGGAATCCGTACTCTTTTTCGCTCTGCTCTCATTAAAGCCTTCCAAGATCTCATCCATTTTTAAATCAATTTTTCTACTACAAACATTAAAGTTAATATTCCGTGTTTTTTTCTGTTAAACACGCATAAAATATTTATTTAAAAGACCATTATTTTTTTTATTTAAGCGTTACGTTCAATATATTTTTATACAGTTTTTAATCTTTTGCAATTCTACCTGAAACAGATTTTTTTTTAATTATTGGTATAAAGGTTTTAATTCATAAATCCTAAATTTATAAACCTTAAATAATTTTATTAAAACTTCTGGGTTAATTTTTTTTAGAATCAAATCTGCTGAGATTTTTGCTACATTCATTTCAAATTTTTTAATACCATTGAAAATGAATAATATGAGAATAAAATATATAATTTTTAAAGCAAAAATATGACATCTGCTAAGCGTGGAACAAAACATTGTTATTTATTGGTTACTTTTTTTAATTAATGTTTTATTTTTTAACTATTTTATGTAAAATAAATTTCGCGCTTTTGAGAAAAAAAATTTTAAAAAAATTTGAATCGAAGGCATATCAGTATACCGGCCCATGGGAACAAACTTCCTTAAACTAGGTTTTGGAAAAAAAATCGACCGAGTTAAAAGTAACTATATAGGTACCTAAGTCCAAAGTTTTGTTTACTTAGTTGACCTAGTTAACCTAGTTGACTGAGTTGGCCTTGTTGACCTAGTGAACCAAGTTGACCTTGTTAACCTTGTTGTGACACACACACACACACACAAACACACACACACACACACACACACACACACACACACACACACACACACACACACACACACACACACACACACACACACACACACACACACACACACACACACACACACACACACACACACACACACACACACACACACACACACACACACACACACACACTAAAACATCTTACTGGTTTTGACTTTTCGAATTGCATGCTCTAACAGTAGATGTATCGTACATCGTCAACCAAACGGTTTTTTACTAGCATACCACTAAGAAAATACTGGTTGCGTCAATAACCAGTAAACAAAATTGCTGGTTTCAGTGGTAACCAGTAACTGTAACACTCTTTAAGTTACTGGTTACCAGTGAAACCAGCAATTTTTTACTGGTTACTGACGCAACCAGTATTTTCTTACTAGAATGCCAGTAAAAAACCGTTCTGGTTGACGATGTACGATATATCTACTGTTAGAGCATGCAATTCGAAAAGTAAAAACCAGTTAAGATGTTTTAGAGAGCACACACACACATACACACACACACACACACACACACACACACACACACACACACACACACACACACACACACACACACACACACACACACACACACACACACACACACACTTGCAGTTTCAAAGTATTATCAAAAAAATCAGCACCGTTTGAAACATGCTAAGAGTACGGGGTTTTTTAAGAGTACGGCTAAGAGTCGTCATTGTGGAACTTGAAGCCTTCGTAAAATATTAGGGACTTGCAGTCGAATGTAAAAAAAAATATTTTGGGGTTATTTTAGAATTCGGCTTACGCTTAGGAATACGTTTTAGCGATTTCACGTTTTCGACTCTAAGTTACCAACTTTCGGCTCCAAAATTCTCTATTTTCGGCTCAAAATTCTAGTTATAAGTGTTTTCGGCTGTAAGACCCTAAATCACACTAAGTTATTTAAAAATAAAGTGTTAAAAACTTTCATATTTTGATTTGTCACGTTTTAGTGGTATTTGGGCTTATTTTGTTAGGCCAAAAAATGCGTCTGGACTGCGGAAAGGGAACGTGGTAGTGTAGCTCAATGCTAACTATTTTCGACTGTTTTTGCTATGCTTATTTGCCTATCATGCAGACTGGGCAAGTTATAATTTCCATTGATTTTAAAGGTTATTTTAAAGCTTAAACAGCTTTTTTTTTCAAAAACGTTATATCAAATAATGCTCAATGGCATATACTTATTTCAATTAGTTTTGAAAAAAAAATACCCTTGAAAAACAAATTTTCGGGAGGTCAATTCAACAAAATGTTTCATTTCCAAGAAAATATACCAAAAACGTCAAATTATTAAAAAAAACAACAAAAAAACACGTTGATTATAAACGCCGAAACAATTTTGGAACGGAATTTCGCGTAATATTTAGGAAAAACCCAAAAGGCTTGTTACTACATAACTTTTGGATATTTGAACTTTTTGCTCATTTGCCATTTTTGACTGTATATGTTTTGTGTGTGATTTGAAGGAATTATGTACCCACATACTACTCATAAAGGCAAAGGTACCAATTGAATTTTTTAAATCTTATCAACAAACAGTTGTGTTTTTTTGCTTTTTATGAACCTAGTTTTTTTCTCTTTATATCGGCCATATTAATAGCTTAATAAATAAAAAAATCTGCCCATATTAAGATTGAGACTGAGTTTTTTACTGATATAGAAATGTTTTAATCCGTTAGCGAAATATAGCTGCTTAAAATTCGAGTTTTATTGTTTTATCGAATTTTTTACATCTTATCAATAACCACTATTTGTGTAAATCTTTGCGACCGATATCGACTCGCCAAATATTTTTTTGTTTTGTATTTGTATCTGTATTTGCTGGAATAAAGCATTTTGATTTGAAACAGTTTTTTTTTGTTTTTTAAGGACGGTTTTTTTTTATATCGGCCGTATTGATGGCCTAATAAATAAAAAAAAATAATCTGCCAGTTTTAAGATTGGACTGAGTTTTTTACTGATTTAGAAATGTTTCAATCGTTTAGCAAAATACAGCTGTTTGAAGTTCAAGTTTTATGATTTTATTTCAGTGCACGGATTGTTTATAGGTACGGGGTGTTTAGAGCTGTAAGTAGTGAACTTAGAGCCGTCGAAAATTTTAGGAAACTTGGAGCCACGAACAATACAAACTTGGAGCCTTTAAGAAAAAATCATTTTTATTCTTAGATCTAGGTTTTGCTTAGTCTCAGGTATATGTTTTAGGGATTTTCACTTTTGTCCCTGAATTTTTGACCCTATACTTTTGGCCCTAAACTTTCGGGTCCGAGATCATTATATTTGGCTCCAAGTTCCAGCTCAACATTTCCTAGGCTCCATCGACCCTAAATCATATTTATACAAACTCTAATTTTATAAAGCCATTTATAATTCTATAAAATTATAAACATACCTAAATTTTATACCAAATCATGCACCCAAACATTTTTTTTTCCTTTTTTTTTCCCTAAAACGTTCAAGAAATCCTTTAATTTAATGAAAGCTGCCTTTATTTGCACCAAATCTGCTGGTAATTTGATTCGTTATCTATCGACGAATTTATACACTATGTAAATAAATATTACTTCTTTAACTTTAGAATTAAATAAAAAATATTTAGAGTGTTAACAGTAAGAGTTTTTTGTCCAGTGTTCGAATTAAAAAAACAGTAGTTATTATTATATTTATATAATTACACCAAAATATATAATAAATATAATACAAAGGGAATATTTGTCCTGAAAGGTAAACTATTTTTGCTTTTCTATTTTGTTGCTGTTGGGCTTAAAATTATAAAAACGTTTCGGAACAAAAAAGCGTCATATTTTAAGGTATTGCTCCAATTAATTGATTCAAAAATTGCAAAAATTGTCAAAGATGTGAGCGTGTTTTTTTCTCCAATCGCCAGTTCATCAGAGCAGTTTTTAACTTTTTGTGTCTAACGCGGTGCGAGGTCCTTAGAGTCGCAAGTTGGAGCCGAAAAATTTTTGTATCTTTTTTTATGCTTCGCTCAGGCTTTCGGTATAGGTTTTAGCGATTTTTATTTCTGGCTTCAAATTCCCTCGGCTCCATCGACCTAAACCCTTAACAAACGCACGGAGCATAAACTTTCAGTTTTTTAAAATTTAACCTGGCTGAACTCAATGATTTACAGTATTGAATCTACCATTTTAACAAAAAACAACACAAAATTCTGAGCGAAAATGATTTAATATTAAATATTATATTTAAACAATTTATCAAAATTTTTAATTAATGAAACCTAAATTTTAGTTTCTGAAACTTTACTGAGTTTTGTATATTTGGTTAAAAAGCAAAAAGTTTCTGCATTCCAATTTGTTTAAAAAAAGTTATAACCGCACAATTATAATTAATCCTCCATGTAATTTTACAAGGTAAATTTAAACTTAAACCCTTATAAATTTAAAATATTGTCACCTGATGAAACCTGTGAATCTAATCAGGAGCCCATAATACTAATAAAATTTTTTCTATATTGTAATCAATTTTTTTTAAATTAGAGACCATTTTTCAGCGCTATGGTTGCCCGTATGTCAAAGATACTAAAAGTTCAATTTTTCAAAAGCTTTTATTGCGGTTAAATTTTACTACCTGCTAAGAAAGAACGGATCCATTAAGATAAAGAAGGGTTTATGACTTGAAGCAAAGGAGAAAAGATATAACAGAAAAGTAAATTTATTGCGTAAAAGAATTGGCTGAGCCCAGTCAATTTCAATGTTATGACGGCAATTTTCGTTTGCTACCGGCAGTTATACAGTTAAAAATTAATTTTTTTGCTAGTAAATTTTGTAATTTGTTAATTAATAGCAGAATTATTTTGTTAGAAAATTTTGTTGTTTCATGTCATAAATCTGTTTCTTTGTCAATACATTAAAAGCGGAATTATAAAAAATAAAATAAAACGTCAAAGTTGCGCAGTTCAATTTACATTCTTCCGATGTTTTTGCGTTGTTTGTTTTGGAGTTTTTTTTTAATTCTTTTTATTTTTATATTTGTTCTCTTAAAAAACATATAAAAACGCAGAAAAAATACCAAAAACTTACTAAAGTAACAGAAGTAATTATTAAAAAAACAGCGTCCGTTCGATCATCCAAAAGTGTCGATAGTTTTTAAAAGCTAGTAAACAAGAACAATTCTTTGGTGCTTGTAGACAATATAACTCACGTTTACCTGAATTTTAAAGAATTTCGCTGCTTGTTGAATTTATACCGTTAAAAACACTAACACAGTTTTTTAATGTTAGCATATGTGTTTAATTAATGCTTTAAATTTAATATATGTAAAAAAATAAAATAAAATAAATAAAATAAAAATAAAAAATAAAATTTTATTTATAATAACTATATGTTTAACATAGTATAAAATATTACCATTAATTCATCTACATTTCTGATATTTTAAACTAAAAAATATTTACACAATTCTGTTAAGTTATAAAACTAACCTGTTTTAAAAACAAAGCAAAAAGGTGGTTTCAAGCAGATATTCTCAAAAAATAGGTTTGGTAGGCTTTTAAAAATATTATTTGTCATTTTCAAAATTCTAATTTTTTTCTTTTTTTTTCATTTGTCGATTCATTTTGTTTAAAGGTGCGGTGCTGAGTCAAATTGTTTGTCTTTGATTTTAATAATTTTTTGTGAACACTTTACCCCTGCCCCCAATAGCCCACAAAAATTTTTTCAACAAAATATTTTTAGTGGTTCAGAAGTTATTACTCCCCAAAAATGGCATTTTTTGACAATTCTGTACGTTAAAGATTGCTCAATAGGTATAACGATTTTTTTACAATCGGCTATTTTTTACTTTAATTTGATACCTTGATTATTAAAATTGGTGCAGTATTTGTCGGGATATTGCGTTTCCCGTACAAAAACCCGCGATTTTTTTGTTAAAAACACCAAACGACGGTAGCCCAACCTTTTATGAAGTTTGTCCAACCTTTTTTTCCTTCACTTCGTGTTTTAAGCAAACAAATCGAGGGTTTTTTGTACGAAAAATGCAATATCTCAACAAATATTACACCAATTTTAACGATCAAGGTATGAATTTAAAGTAGAAAGTAGCCGCTTTTTTGAGTACATAATTTGTAACTTAAATCAATATACTCATTGAGCAATTCTTCACGTACAGAATTGTCGAAAAACGCCATTTTTAAAGGGTCATAACTCTTGAATCACTGGGGATATTTTGTTGAAAAAAATTTGTTGGCTATTTGGGGCAGGGGTACCGTTTTCACAAAAAAATATCAAAATCGAAGACAAAAAGTTTGACTCCGCACCGCACCTTTAATAGAACTAAAAAAATAATGATTTCATTAGCATCTGAAAATTAATATATCACTAAGTAACCCAGCATTTAGTTTTAATATATACATACATGTATGTATATACAATAATCATATCTTCACACTGACCGGGGAAAATGGCTTGCTATAGCCACTGCATGTGAAAAACAATCCGCATTTCAATATTCATTTTTTTAAATAAATTATTTTTTCAGACAAAAAACTCATTTTAATGATAATAAAACAAATTCAAAATTAAACAGTTATATTTTAAAAAAATCTAAATCATATTATATTCAAACAATGTTATGTGTTCCCCTTGTAGCAATTTTAGGAATTATTGTGTATATTTTGCGTTTTAATGTATGACTGTTTAAAACGGAAAAATATATTAGGATAGCAGCAAAACCGGAATTTAATTATATCAATTTTGCGTGCATAGTATTTTAGGTGGTCATGCTTAAAACAGGTATATAATTACATCAACTACAAAAAGATGATTTTGTGCCAAATGCTGATTATTTATTTATAATAGCGATGGGTGAGGTAAATTTTAAAAATAAAAACAATTGAATAAATAAATCGAAAATAATAATGCTCACTAAATAAAAAAATATTTATTGTGTGTGTGCGCGTGTGTGCGCGTGTGTGCGTGTGTGTGCGTGTGTGTGTGTGTGTGTGTGTGTGTGTGTGTGTGTGTGTGTGTGTGTGTGTGTGTGTGTGTGTGTGTGTGTGTGTGTGTGTGTGTGTGTGTGTGTGTGTGTGTGTGTGTGTGTGTGTGTGTGTGTGTGTGTGTGTGTGTGTGTGTGTGTGTGTGTGTGTGTGTGTGTGTGTGTGTGTGTGTGTGTGTGTGTGTGTGTGTGTGTGTGTGTGTGTGTGTGTGTGTGTGTGTGTGTGTGTGTGTGTGTGTGTGTGTGTGTGTGTGTGTGTGTGTGTGTGTGTGTGTGTGTGTGTGTGTGTGTGTGTGTGTGTGTGTGTGTGTGTGTGTGTGTGTGTGTGTGTGTGTGTGTGTGTGTGTGTGTGTGTTGTTTTAAAGCTTTGAAGTTATTTATTGTTGTTACTATTCTATTTATTGTTTTAAGGCTGGTTCATACTTATGAAAAAATGTCCTTTGGACAAAGTCCAAAAAACAAAAGTCCTTTGGATTTTGTCCAAAGGACAAACACAGGGTCAAAACGAAGGACAAAATGAACGAAATCAAAGGAAAAAGTGTTCATACCTTTGTACTCTGAATTTTTTCCTTTGGACTTTGTCCTTAGGATTTTGTCTAAAGAACAAATTTCAAGTAGCATTCATACTTCGTCCAAAGGAAAAAGTCCAAAGGACGTTTTGGCTTTTCTAAAATTGTCCTTTGGACTTTGTCCAACGGACATTTTTGTCACAAGTATGAACCAGTCTTTAAAGTGATAATATTTTATATGAAACACTGCTTTTTTTTTAAATATTTTTAGTTTATTTAAACTTTTTTTCTAAGAATAAAAATTTCGCAACTCAAATATTTTCGTTCAGTATGAGGCAAATTTTCTTTGTCAATCATACTAAACAAAAATCGACAATATGACATAGAACATTTTGATTTGGAAAACATTAGTCTGTTCCGTTTTTTCTGTTTTTTTTTGAACTTGTTTGAATTAGAAAAAAATATTTCAAAAATGTCATTAAAATCCTAGCCTGTATGTCTAGTAAAAGTTTGTTTGAAATAATTTTGTGTTGCTCTTAAAAAAGTACAACAGGCTTTTTTAACTCTAAGTAAAAACTCGAAACCATTGAAATTTTTGGAAACTCCAAAATATCAAACCAATGTTTTCCAGTTTCACCTTTCTTAAATCAATTTAAGGTTTATAATGATAAACAAAAAGTTTTTTAAATTTCTTTTGGAAGCAGTGAATTTCATAAACTAAACCAAAAATATATATTAACTAAATATTATAGTATTATATTTCATAATAATTGCTTGTAATTGTAAATTAATAAACGCATATTTTTCTTTTGTATTTTTAATTAATAAAATTGCGTTCTGAAGAAACACTTATATTTACCCCGATAAATCCATTCCAATTAAACTAAAAAATAATATATACTTTAAATTAATGGTGCGGTATACTAAATTATAGCGCATTTTGTTTCGCTTGGATTTTGGTATCAATCGATGCGTCAGGTTTCACTGAGTAAAAAATTGTAGCACAAAAAATTAATTTTTTAGCGGTTGTCCAGATATTAGCAAGAATATCGCTTGGTTATTTTAGATAATTTTTTGTTTTTACCAAACACCAGCCACGGTGTGTTTTGTTTACTTACGTTGGACTTTGCAAACGCATTCTTTCTCGTAAAAATTCAGATGTATTCAAGATATTTTATATGCAAATTTTGCTATGAAAAGATGTAAAATTTTTAATTATACTAATTTCTGTGTCTTTTTATTTATTATATTGCAGTTATAATGTTTTATTCTAAATAAATGATTAGATGTATTTTGAGTTCAGTTTAATATTGGCAGGGGTTTTTTATCTCTCATCCGGCGTACATATTTACTGTTGTTTGGCTGACTGAGCGGCAAAAAAATCGATGGAATAATGAAGCGATAATATCTAGATAACCGCTAAAAATTATTTTTTTTTGTAATACAATTTTTTACTCAGTAAAACCTGACGCATCGATTGATACCAAAAACCAAGCGAAAAAAATACACCATGATTTAGTATACCGCACCTTTAATAAGACTGCCGCATATGAGAGTGAAAATGAATGCAATGAACTTTTTTTAATTTTTCTTCTCGCGCCGCAAAACCACCTCGCGCAAAATAAAAAAAAATAGTCCATGCGCGTATTTTATTTTTTATTAAATTATTCTACCGGAGAAAATATTTATACACCTCTTGAGTTTGATAAATTCTTATTACTTAAAACAATACAAAAAACTTATTTCGACTTTAACCTGGATAAAATTGATTTTTCACTCGCATCCTTAAGCACGTGAAAAAAGTTATCCCGGGATAACTTTTAACCGCGCGTCAGAATGCGACCCCAGAATTTAAAAAATTACAAATTTGTAAATTCCGTAAATTCCAAAGTTACGTACGTATTTTTTAATTAATATGATAAAGAAAATTTAGATGCGTTTATTGATTTACAATTACAAAGATTTTTACGAAATAGGCCCCAGGAATTGATTCTGAGTCTATTTGTCTTGAATAATCATTTTACAAGTGTTTCTGCTTTTTATATTTAAAAATTTTACTCATAAAAATAATTTATTATCTGAAAATAATAATAATGATCTATTCACAATTCTAAGTTTTTTTGGGTTTCTGGGTATTGTTTTCTGGTTTTTTTTTACTTTATTTTAATTTTCTGAAAATATTTGTTTGTTTTTAGCTGCGAAATTTTGTCTATTCCAATCAAACCTCCAATTTCCCTTGGGGGATATTTGACACAGTTTCTTTTATTTATGTTATGTGGGTAGCTTATATATAAATTTAGCTATTATATATATAGACTTTTTAACGGGCTGTGGCTTTATCTCGATCAAAAAAATACAATTTTACGCTTTATATTATTTCGTAAAAAAGTGTTTTAGCAATAGATAAAGCAAGTTGTTTTTATTAATAAACAAACTTACACTGTATAAAAAAGAATCGAAGAGTTAAGTATATTGTTACATCAAAAACTTTTATGGGAAAAAGAGACGCAGTCGGAGGGAGGCCTGGATAATTTGTGTCCGCCAATTAGTTCCCGGACAAATGGTTTCTTGACTTTGACTTTTTCCACCCGGTCCGATTCGCTGCTAAAGCGTTAGCGGTGTACTATTGCTGCTTAAAATTGTTTTGTTTTAAGAAGAAATTGTTTGGGAGAGAACTGTATTGAAAAGAACCGTTTTATTTTAAAATTAACGGAGGTCGAAACGGCGGGAAGGAATTGTCCCAACGTCAAACGTTTACAGTAATTCGTATTCTAGAAGGCCCATTACTACCTGTTCTATAACAGTGTCATAGACAGCTTAGAACAATGTGGGACAGTATCAGGGGCTGGTTCCAGAGATCGATTTACCTTTAAGGTGCGCACCTAACTTGCGACTGGTTCCACAGAGCAACCTAAAGTTAGGTGTGCACACAAATGGTCACCTAACTCTAGGATTTAGGGGAGCATGTTTAGATGAGCCCTAAGGGTGTTCCAAATCAATTTGATGCTTCCCATTTTGGATATTAACAATGATAAAAATAACGTCAAAAATTCGTAAAAAAATTCACTTAAACAGAACTTAAACAAAATAAAACTTTAACAAAACAAGAATTTAAAAGCCGTTCTTGATTAACGAAAGTTAATTTTGTCAAAATTTATGACTTTTTTGCGATATGTTTGGAAATAAACTTAATGGAAGTTTATCAACTGAACAAATGGTTATCAATTTACGTTTTTTGAAACGGGTGATTTATTGAGCTTGTTCATTACATCATTGTGTATGTTTCGAAATCAAGAATCAGCGTAATTATTTTGAAAGGGATCAATCATTTAGGCGAGTATGTTTTTTAATGTTCGTAAGATTTGGAAAATTAAATGTACAGCTGTTAAGTAACAGTTTTTCACAACCTAAAAGAAGGGAAATTTAGATCTAAGCCCGCCGCCGCAAACACGTGGCACTTTCAAAGAAGTTCATAAAAACGCAATCGCTTACTTTTAATTTCAACAAACTATAACCTCGTTTAACAAATATTGAATTTTTTTTACCAAACCAAAATGCCACGAGGTAGCGACAAATCAAAAAACAAAAGTTTTTAACAAAATTCCTTGAAAACTTTATTTCGAAATAATATAGCGTGTTCCAAACGGCCTTAAAATTTTGATAATACTTTGAAACTGCAAATTTACCTTAATTTCTGTGCACGAGTAAGCAAATTCTCATTTTGGAGAACTGCCAACCAGTCCATTTATAATTATTTGGAATGGCTTAAACATTATTGAAACTTACAAAATCTTCTTACAAATGAAAACTTAGCGCTGCTTATTTAATTTTTATTTAAAATTATATTAATTATTTTTATTCCTGTTTATTTTTTAAGAAATACTCGCAATAGATTCTTGTTTATTGCATTATTGTAAAATTGTTGCAAATAAAAAAAATAAAAAAAATAAAATTAACATTATTAAAAAAGCAAATTGCAAATCGACTTATCATTGTAAGAAAAAGCAAAAAATAAAACGGTCTTTTTTGGATTAATATCTGATTACAAACTTTATGCAAAAAACCCTTGGCTTGTTAGATTTGTCGCTTCCAGATAGCCTTCGGGTTTAAATATTTGCCGGAAACTTTAGTTAATGTTTGATTTTTGTTAATTGTTCAT
>JASAMX010006957.1:0-17322 GCA_030248175.1 Microlaimidae sp. YZB2_3
GGCTAAGTGTGTTAAAATTTCATTAAACGATAAAGAAACAGAAAAAAAAAGCCAAATTTGATAGAATTATTTATATAAAAAAGGATAAACTTTTAAATCTCAATCAAATAATTGCAAATTTGTGTAAAAAGTCGCAGGGCAGAACAAAATATTGTAAATATATGTTAAACAAGAAATTTTTCAAACAAAAAAAATAAAATTAGCTGGGAAACCTACTGTAATTTGTCCGGATTAATTAACACCGTGCTAGCACCCAAAAATACTGTAGTTTACACGCTGTATACACCGAATACCCCGCTTTGTGAATTCCGGCCTAGGTTTGTCCAAGAATATATAACACAAGAGAATGTCCGACTGTACACTAAATTTTTGACCAAAATTTTTCAAGAAAAGCCGCACTTTCGATTTCGTGTGCGACTTTTCTCGCAAAAATCCGCCATTTTCTGCAAGTTTTCCCGCCCTGCGATTTTTTACACAGTGTTAGTTTTCTCGCAGTGGGGACTGCTACTTTTTTCGCACTCTATGCTGCTTTATTTGAGCTGCAAATTATTTTTGCACTGCGAGTCGGGCTGCACAACAAAAAAATAATAAAAACAAAGCCGAGCGAAAATTTTGACTTTAAATGAGTAAAAGTCGTTTTGTTTTACCTTAAAATTTTCAAACTTTTTAGTTTTAATGTAATAAAGTGACTTTGCAACGTTTTAAAATTAAATAAAACAAGTTTCAAAGTGTTTTACTCCATTGAAAATGACTACCAGCATCTGTATTTTTTTGTTGCGCAGCCAGACTGTTGCGCGCCCCTCGCCCCATCCCCGGTCGCACTGCGAAAATAATCGCAGTGCGAATAAAGCAGCATAAAGTGCGACAAAAAAAAAACCCCCCCCCCAAGAACGTCGCAGTCCCCACTGCGAGAAAACTAACACTGTGTTAAAAATCGTAGCGCAGAAAAACTAGCAAAAAAAATGGCGGATTTTTAAGCCCCCCGCGAAAAAAAACGAAAAGCTCGCACAAAAAATAACGAAATCAAAAGTGCGACTTTTCTCGCAAAATTTTGGTCAAAAATTTAGTGTACAGTCGGACATTCTCTTGTCTTATATATTCTTGATAAGGCCAAATCTTAAAAATAACCATTAAAACGAAGTCTGCGTGTTCGATTTAGTGTACAAAGATGTTTTATATGTGTATTTTACTTTAGAATCGGTCAAATCGAATTTTGGGACGCGTATGGGAATCGTACCGTTTATACCACCTTTGCGAGGAGTTTTAACGTCCTTTTTAAAGCAACGCGTAGTGCGGCGGTCAAATGCTCGGCGATCAAGTGCTGGCGTTTAAATTTCCTAGAATCTAAAAAACCAACGACTTTTTAATACGAACGCCGTGGCAGGCAAACTGTAAATTCCACCGACACCGACACCCCTTGTTATATATTCTACCATGGTGTCCGTACATTACGCCGACGACAATTCGCCGACGACTATTTCGCCGACGACTTTTACGCCGACGATCATTTCACCCCCGGACCATTTGGCCGATGCGACGTTTCGCCGACGCAGTTGCAAAAAATGTTTCTAATTGCATGAATATAACATTGAAACAAGAATTTTTACACGAAATTAGTAGATTATACGATTTTCTTTAGAAAACATATATTTTTGTTCATTTTAAAACTATTACACAATAAAATTATGACATTTAATTTTTGATCAAATCGCGATTGATAAAAAATTATCTCTCTTCCATAAAAAGTTATTTTTCTTTGTTTTAAAAAAGTTTTAATAAAAATTAATTAATTTTAATTTGCTAAACAAGCAGCTAATGTTATTTTCGATAAAATTGATTAATTTTATTATGATTTTATGCTATTTCTTTATTGCGACATTTCGCCGACGCGTTTTAAAAAAATATTTTTAAATATCCAAAAAATGATTGATTTAAAAAAACAAAAGGGAATTAAGTAAATTATTATCCCTTTAAACCTATTTTTAATGTTTGTATAAATATTTTAAAATAGTGTTGGCACCATCCAGTTATCCAAAATTATCCTCCATGCCACCCATATAGATATAACTGCTTGGTCGCGTAGATCAAATTCTGGCAGATTTTGGTCGAAAAACTCCTCAAAAGCGCCTAAAACTTTCTAAGGCGGAAAAATACGAGAGCTGTGTTTTTTTTAAACTGAAAACAGTTGTAATCTTGAATTTAATGCGTTGTAAGGCCTTCCCGTTGAACTTTCCGCTGAATGCATTGGTGCAAGTGGAAAAATAATAACCAGTGCAAACGATACCTGGAAACTCGGTCTAAATTAATATAAGTTTATAAACACTATTGATGTTTCTACTGATGTTCCTTGGAGCACGGAGCTCTGAAGCTCGAGATTTCGAGCTCGAGATTCTATTTTTTGTTGGTATTTTCATGAATAATTAAGTAATTCCATAAATTATTTTGTCAGGAAATTCTTGAAAATTAGATTTTTCACAACTATATAAAAACAATAAAATTAGTCCTGAAAATGCAAGTAGGATAATTTCGAACATAATTAAGTTTAAGTAAAATTTAAATTGCTTATTTAAAGGGTGGAGCTTCAAGAGCTCCGGAAGGAGCTCCGCTTTAAATGGCCGTAGCTTCGAAGCATGATACTGTGAAGTATAAACATCACTTTTTTTAATCTTTCAAAATCATGCTCTGAACCTCCGGCCATTTAAAGCAGAAGCAGTGGAGCTTAAAAATCAGCCCTTTAAATTTTTTTATTTCCATTTTAGGGCTATTTTATTGTTTTTAAAATGTGTTGAAAAAAATTAGTTTACAAAATAATTATGAAAAAATAATTGACGGCATTACTTATTAATCCTTCATGAAATAAGTACTAAAATAGGGCGAAGCTCCGCTTCAGAGCTCCGCTCCGCGGTTCTGGAGTTCGCAGTTTCGGGTAACTTTATAAACAAACACATACAGTAATACTAATGGTTAATTTCGTTGCATGACAAAATAATTACACAAACATACACACGCACACACATTAAACAAACCGCCAGAGTCGCAGAGTAATAGTTTTCGAAAAAGTATGCAAAAATAGTGATGGGCAGTTTCGGTTCCGGGTTCACGATGTTCCGGGTAAAATTTGGAATTCCGGTTCCGGTTCCTATTCCGGATTTTTGGTAAATCTTAATTCCTGTTCTGGTTCCGGTTCCAGAGTTCCGGGGGTTCCGCAGTTCCGCCCATTACTTACAAATTATATATGAAATGGAAAGAATGAAATTTAAGTACATTGTATTTATTTTTGATATTGAAGTAGAATAAGATATATAAAAACTTTATTTTGTTTGTATTTTATTTTGTTTGTATTTTTGTTAAACACTTTAGTTTGCTAAACTGATTGCCTTGCAAATTTTGATTAATAGAAAACCGTTAGCATCGGTTATTATGTTATTGTTTACGTCAAATGCGTCAAATTCAAAAGTTTTTTATCGACTTTTCAAGCATATGAACCCCCGTGTTTTAGTTTTAAAAACCCGCAAAGCGCGAATATAAGCTCCTTCATTCTTGTGAGAAAAGCAGGGAAAAAATATTAGGATTTTTGCAATTTTCGTTTTTTACATTACATCTTTCTACATCTCGTCTTCCGATAGCTCGTCTTTTAAACATCTCGTCTTTGGATGTTTAAAAGAAGACGAGATGTTTAAAAGACAAAGTTTTCGAAGACGAGTCAGAAGTGGAGATTTAAAAGACGTAATGCAATGTAAAACAAAAACGGTGCGGCGCCGAATGTTCCACTAGCAAACCTTAACATCAATGAAAAAAAATTCGAGGTATCATAAATAATTTATAAAAAATTTTGAAAATTTTCAAAAAATGTTACAATAGTTTGAAAGTTTAAAATATCAAAAAATTTCATGAATTTTTTTGAAATTCTTATAAATTTTAAAAACTTCCAATTTATTTTTAGATTTCGGATAATTTTTGAAGGTTCAAAAGAAATTGAAAAATTTCAAAACAAAATTCGAAAAGATTTTGAAAAATTTCTAAATTTTGACAAAAAATGTAAAAAAAAATTTTTTGAACCGGGATTTTGTTTCGACTTTTTGTCAAAATAGTATAGAAAATATTTTGGATAACCATTTTAGCCGAGTCCCAATTGCGTTTTTTATTGTGTTGAAATTGAATCATTAAAAATATAATTTCTACAATTAATAACTTAAACAAAGTATAACTGACGCAAACATGACTGTTTATAACCAGTTACATTGTTTTTATATGTGCCACAATGAATATGCAATAATTGAGTGTCTGTGACTGATTTTAATTAGATGGGAGTTAATCATGATACATAACAAAACTTTTTGCAGTGAAGAAGGCATTGTTCCAGGATACAATGATTAAAAAAATCCCTATTTTGGCCTTTTTTAAGTGGTCTAAAGGTAAAAAACTGTTACAAGGGTTGGAAATGCATAATAAAATTTGTTCAAAAAAAAGTCGAAATCGAAGAGAAAAACTTTTTACTGCATTTTTAAGTGTTTATTCTAACACACATTCTTTTTATAGAAAATTTAGTTTTTTTTAAATCAAAGTGCAAAACCAAAAGATAAAACCATGGGTAAAACATGCAATTTATCAAAAAGTCTTTAAGTCCTGTATGGTGTATAGTGGCGTCCATTAAGCCATTGATAAAATGCCTTTTGGATAGTTTTAAAAATGACACATTTCTTTGAGTTATGTCATCATAATGACATATTTTTCATTAATTCGCGTGAATTTAAATAGATATTTATTTACGTGAATTTAGGTAAATTGAATTATTCCATTATTAAATTAAAACAGACTCTTTATTATAACTGGCGTGAATTAACAGAAGAATATGACTTTAAAATAAAAATGTCATTTAAATGGACTGAAATAATGTTGTTATAATCGCATATTATAATAAGGCTTCTCATTCAGGATTTAAACATCTTTTGGTAAAGTATAATATATTTTTTAATTTTTATTGTCAAGCTCACAATTAAGCTAATTAGCCTGGGCTAATTGTGAGCTTGAGCTTGAGCCTGAGATTTATTGTGAGCTTGAGCTTGAGCTTAGTACTCACAATTAAATATATGTGAGTACCAATTGGTATTGAGCATTTGTGAGCAGCTCAATGCATCCCTACACGACTGTCATCTACATATAATTATCTCTCATTTGAGCTATCAAACGTCATATTCCGTTCAGGATTACCAAAGATATAATCCAAAATCAAAAATGCCCAATTGGGAAAAGTGCCGAAATTAAATGCACTACCCTATGTCTGATGAATAAACCAAAGAGTGGGACGACCAGCGGAATGGAAATAGGCATATAATTTAAAACATTACAAACTATTGTTAACAAAAATCGACATTTTTATAGAAATTACTATTTAATAAAACTGTATCATAATGCAATTTAGCTTGTTTTTTAGGTTTGCTTAGACTCATGAAAAACCAATTTAATTAAAACTAATTTTAATTTGATTTTAAAGCCTTTTACGCTGAATAGTTTTATATTTCGAGTTTTTAAAACCATTAAGTCTTTATTGGTGATCGACTAATTTTATATTTAAAGAGACCAGCGTACAATTAATGTAGATAGTTTAATAAATTTAATAGTTTAATAACTTATTGTTAAAGTGGTAAATATTCATCTTTTAAAATTTATCTTTTGCCAGGTTTCTTTCGAAAGGATTCCGGACTCCAACAGAAACACAACACAAATGGCAATCACAAACACATATTGCAGACTATAAATCTGCTCTATAATGCGGAAACAAAATTTAAAAAAAAAAAAAATTAACAAATCACATATATATATTAAGCACGCGCAATTTTTGTATTTGTTAGTTTGTCTCATTTGCATTGAGTTGGTGTTTTTGCTCCATTTTTAATCAAATGTCATTTAACTTGGTAAATTTTTTATAAACCATTACTATAAAATTGGGAATGATTTTCTACAAATTTTCTGTGTTGCCTATTTCTGCAATCGAAAAAATAAGTCTGAACTGTACACCACACCACAGCACTGCGCTATGAAAATCCACCACCGGTGACTCGAGTATATTAGTGTGGTTTAATTGCCTTTTTCTTTATTATTAGCATAATACTCCTAATTTCAATTCCACGTCAACAACTTCAATAATTCTTCGTTTTTATTTTTTTCTGATGAACATGGTCGTTTTAAAACCCAACCTTTCTTTTTATGTAATCCTTTTGATTTAGCTTATTGTTGTTTCTGTCAATTTAAAAAATTTTAGAAGAATAATGACTGACTGAAATTATTTTATAAGAACAAAAACACAAACTTTTTTGAAATTTTCTAAACTTAAAGGCTCCTAAGAAACGTCAAATCTAACAAGCAAGAATTTTTGTGAACAGATATTAATTTAAAATGATCATAGATTGTTTTTTTTTTGTTTTATAGTAAAAAGATACCTTTCTTTTCTCTTTAAAAATAGATTACATTTTTTGTAATCATTTTCATTTTGTTTTTATGAAGTTTTTAATAATTCAAGCAATTATTAAAATATAGCACTTTACAAGAATAAACTGCGATTATATCTGCACAAATAAACAAAGTTTATTAATTATAATACAAAGATAAATAAAATGAAACAAACTGAACTTAATTTACAATTTAAAATCACTGTTTTAAAACAATTCGTAACATTTGATAACTCAAGTTGCTGAAAACGAAAGTTTTAATATAACGTCGTTTATGAACCGCTAAAACCTTTGCATGTGCAAACACTTGTCAGCGCGCCAGAATCGTTAAACTTTGCGGCCATCTAAAGGATCTAAGCAAGCACTCAGGTATCTAAGTTCTTTAATCTTTTCATTAACTTAACGGTCTATGGTACATCATGGACTTTGATAAAAAAAGACTAATTCAGAGCCGAAAAGAAAAAAAAAAACAAAAAACAAAAAAAAAAAAAAACAAAAAACCAAACCCCCCCCCAAAAAAAAAAAAAAAAAAAAAAAAAAAAAAAAAAAAAGGGAACGGTAATGCAGTGTTTCCAGGTTGGGGTTTTTCTCCCTAACTTTAGGGTTTTTTTTCAAGCGATTGAGTTTTTTTTTTATAAAAAACCCCATAGGGTTTTTGGGGTTTTTTTTCTCTGGATTTGGGGTTTTTTTAGTTTGAACGAAATTTTTTAAATATCTAAATTATGTCATATTTGGTTAAAAACAGCCTTAAATCCACAAAAATTTTCTCTAAAATGCTAGTGGATTAATAAATATTACTTCTGCTGGTTAATTTGGACTGTTGGAAAACAATTTAGACAAATCAAGAAGGTTGCCTTACATTACGCCGACGACGATTCGCCGACCACTATTTCGCCGACGACTTTTACGCCGCTGATCATTTCACCCCCGGACTATTTGGCCGATGCCACGTTTCGCCGACGGAGTTGCAAAAAATGTTTCTAATTACATAAATATAAATTTAAAACAAGAATTTTTACACGAAATTCGTAGACTATATGATTTTCTTTAGAAAACATGTATTTTTATTTATTTTAAAAGTATTGCACAATAAAATTAGAGTATTTAACTTTTGATCTAATCGCGATTGATAACAAAATTATGTTCCTCGTATAAACAATTGTTTTTCTTTGTTTTAAAAAAGTTTAAATAAAAATTGATTAAAATGAAATTGATAAACAAGCCTTTAATATTATTTTCCAAAATATTATTTAATTTGATTCTGATTTTATGCTTTTTCTTCACTGCGATATTTAGCCGACGCGTTTTGAAAAAAGGTATCTAGATATTTTATATATAAAAAAACACAATTGATTTAAAAGAAAAAAAGTAAATAATTAGTTTTAAGTCCGGTTCATACTTATGACAAAACGTCCTTTGGACAAAGTCCAAAGGACAAAGTCCAAAGGACAAAATCCAAAGGATAACGTGTTCATACTTTTGTCTTTTGGACTTTTCCCTTTGGATTTTGTCCTTTGGACTAAAGGACAAATTCTAAGTAACATTCATACTTCGTCCAAAAGAAAAAGTCCAAAGGACGTTTTGGCTTTTCTAAAATTGTTTTGACGTTTTGTCATAAATATGAACCAGCCCAACCAGTCTTCTAAAGACGTTTTGTCATAAGTATTAACCAATTTTTGAAACATTTTTGAACAAATTTTACACATATCATCTGTGGCTAAATATATATAGGTTAAAAAAATAACAAAATCAAATGTTGAATTTTTTTTATTTTTGATATTTTTTTGCATAATATTCGTCCAAAATAAATTACATCACAGCCATAACTTTATTTGTTTTTGTTACGGCAAAATGCGACAAAATCAATAACAAATTAAATGACTTAGTTTTGTTATGTATCATGATTAACTCCCATCTAATTAAAATCAGTCACAGACACTCAATTATTGCATATTCATTGTGGCACATATAAAAACAATGTAACTGGTTATAAACAGTCATGTTTGCGTCAGTTATACTTTGTTTAAGTTATTAATTGTAGAAATTATATTTTTAATGATTCAATTTCAACACAATAAAAAACGCAATTGGGACTCGGCTAAAATGGTTATCCAAAATATTTTTCTATACTATTTTGACAAAAAGTCGAAACAAAATCCCGGTACAAAAATTTTTTTTTACATTTTTTGTCAAAATTTAGAAATTTTTCAAAATCTTTTGGGATTTTTTGAATTTTGTTTTGAAATTTTTCAATTTCTTTTGAACCTTCAAAAATTATCCGAAATCTAAAAATAAATTGGAAGTTTTTAAAATTTATAAGAATTTCAAAAAAATTCATGAAATTTTTTGATATTTTAAACTTTCAAACTATTGTAACATTTTTTGAAAATCTTTAAAATTTTTATAAATTATTTATGATACCTCGAATTTTTTTTATTATTGATGTTAAGGTTTGCTAGTGGAACATTCCGCGCCGCGCCGTTTTTGTTTTAAAACAATGCTACACAATTCATGCAGATCATCAAGGCGAAGTTCTGCCACTTGTTTTTGATGTGAAAAACTTCTGTCTTTTACATTACGTCTTTCAAAATCTCTCTTTCTGCAACTCGTCTTCGAAAACTTTGTCTTTTAAACATCTCGTCTTCGTTTAAACATCCAAACGTTTGAAAGACGAGCTTTCGGAAGACGAGATGTTGAAAGACGTAATGTAAAAGACAAAAATTCCGAGAATCCTAGTATTTTTTCCTGCCTTTCTCACAAGAATGAAGGAACGTATCTTCGCGCTTTGCGGGTTTTTAAAGCTAGAGCACCTGAGGATTCATATGCTTGAAAAGTCGATAAAAATTTTGAATTTGGCACATTTGAGGTAGACAATAACATAATAACCGATGCTGACAGTTTTTTTATTAATCAAAATTTGCAAAGCAATCGGTTTAGCAAAATAAAATGTTTAACAAATTATATATCTTATTCTACTTCAATATCAAAAATAAATACAATGTACTTAAATTTCATTTTTTCCATTTTATATATAATTTGTAAGTAATGGGCGGAACTGCGGAACCTCCGGAACTCTGGAACCGGAACCAGAACAGGAATTAAGATTTACCAAAAATCCGGAATAGGAACCGGAACCGGAATTCCAAATTTTACCCGGAACATTGTGAACCCGGAACCGAAACTGCCCATCACTATTTTTGCATACTTTTTCGAAAACTATTACTCTGCGACTCTGGTGGTTTGTTTCATGTGTGCGCGTGTGTATGTTTGTGTAATTATTTTGTCATGCAACGAAATTAACCATTAGTATTACTGTATGTGTTTGTTTATAAAGTTACCCGAAACTGCGAACTCCAGAACCGCGGAGCGGAGCTCTAAAGCGGAGCTTCGCCCTATTTTAGTACTTATTTCATGAAGGATTAATAAGTAATGCCGTCAATTATTTTTTCATAATTCATTTGTAAACTAATTTTTTTCAACACATTTTAAAAACAATAAAATAACCCTAAAATGGAAAAAAAAAAAATTTTTAAAGGGCTTATTTTTAAGCTCTACTGCTTCTGCTTTTACAGAATGGCCAGAGGTTCGGAGCATGATTTTGAAAGATTTTAAAAAAGTGATGCTTATCTTTCACAGTATCATGCTTCGAAGCTACGGTCGTTTAAAGCAAGAACTCCTCCCGGGGACTCTTGAAGCTCCACCCTTTAAATAAGCAATTTAAATTTTATTTAAACTTAATTATGTTCAAAATTATCCTACTTTGCATTTTCAGGACTAATTTTATTGTTTTTATTTACCGTTGTGAAAAATCTAATTTTCAAGAATTTCCTGACAAAATAATTTATGGAATTACTTAATTATTCATGAAAATACCAACAAAAAAATAAAATCTCAGACCTAGAAATTGTCGAAGCTTCACAGCTTCCGTGCTCCAAGGAGCATCAGTAGAAACATCAATAGTGTTTATAAACTTATATTAACTTAGATCGAGTTTCCACCGAGTAGGTATTGTTTGCACTTAGTTATTATTTTTCCACTTGCACTAATGCATTCAGCGGAAAGTTCAACGGGAAGTCCTTACAACGCATTAAATTCAAGATTATAACTGTTTTTAGTTTAAAAAAATACAGCTCTCGTATTTTTCTTCTTAGAAATTTTTAGGCGTTTTGAGGAATTTTGAGCCAAAATCTGCCAGAATCTACGCAACCAAGTAGTGGAGTATATGGGTGGCATGGAGGATAATTTTGGATAACTGGATGGTGCCAATACTATTTAAAAAAAATATTTATACAAACATTAAAAATAGGTTTAAAGGGATAATAATTTACTTAATTCCCTTTGTTTTTTTAAATCAATCATATTTTGATATAAAAAAATATTTTAAACGCGTCAGCAAAATGTCGCAAATACAAAAATAGCATAAAACCATAATTAATCGATTTTTATCAAAAATAACATTGGTAGTTTGTTTAGCGGATTAAAAACTAATTAATTTTTTATTAAAACTTTTTTAAAACAAAGAAAAATAACTTTTTATGGAAGAGAAATAATTTTTTATCAATCGCGATTTGATCAAAAATTAAATGTCATAATTTTATTGTGTAATAGTTTTAAAATGAACAAAAATATGTTTTCTAATAAAAAACGTATCATCTAGTACTTTCGTGTAAAAATTCTTGTTTTTTCAATGTTATATTTGTATTTGCGACATTTCGCGACGCGTTTAAAATATTTTTATATCCAAAATATGATTGATTTAAAAAAAACAAAAGGGAATTAAGTAAATTATTATCCCTTAGAACCTCTTTTTTAATGTTTGTATAAATATTTAAATAGTATTGGTGCAGTTATCCAAAATTATCCTCCCAGTGCCACATAAATATACTCCACTACTGGTTGCGTCAATTTGTCAAGGAGTTCATCAAAAACGCCTAAAATTTCTAAAATACGAGAGCTGTATTTTTTAAACTAAAAACAGTTAATCTTGATTTAACGATTATAAGGCCTTCCATTGAACTTTCCGCTGAATAATTTGAGTGAGTGGAAAAATCAGCTCAAAAAAATCCGAACGATACCTACTCGGTGGAAACTCAAATTTTTGAAGTTAATATAAGTTTATAAAAATTCCCTATTGATGTTTACTGATGCTCCTTGGAGCACGAGCTCAAAAGCTACGAAGTTTTATTAGAGATTTATTTTTTTGTTGCATTTTCAAATAAATGATTAAGTTGGTTGCAGTAATTATTTTGTAGGGAAATTTGAAAATTGCAGATTTTTCACAACTTAAATAAAAACAATAAAAAATTCAGATTCCCTCAAGTAGGAGTAGTTTTGAACATAATTAAGTTTAAGTAAAATTTAAATTGCGGGTGGAGCTTCAAGAGCTCCGGAACTCTGTTTTGAACGACAATTCAGCTTCGAAGCATGAATACTGTGAAGGTGTGAACATCACTTTTTTAATCTTTAAACTCTGCTCTGAACCTCCGCCGGTTAGAGCGGAAGCGGTGAAGTCTGACCCTTAAAAATTTCCCATTTTAGATTTTATTTTATTGTTTTTAAAATGTGTTGAAAAAAAATTAGGTTTACAAATGAATTATGAAAAAAATAATTGAGCGGCATTCCTCTTATTAAGAGAGTGTTCAGTGAAATAAGTCTAAAAAATAGGCAGAAGCTCCGCTTTAGAGGCTCCGCTCCGCGCGGGTTCTGAAAATCAGGTAATTTTATAAACGAAAGCACAACTACGTAATACTAATGGTTAATTTCGTTGCATGACGAAATAAATTACGCGCGGCGCGCGCGGCGCATGAAACGAAGAGCCCGCCAGGGAGTAATAGTTTTCGAAAAAGTATGCAAAAAGTGGGTGATGGGCGGTTTCGGTTAGGCCTAGGCCGATGTTCCCGGATTGAATTTGGAAAATTACGGGTTCCGGGGTACCTCGTCCCGTAAGAAAAATCTTAATTCCTGTTCCTAGTTTCCGGGTTCCAGAGGTTTCCGCGCCATTATTTACAGATTATATATCAAAATGGAAAAAATGAAATTTAAGTACATTGTATTTTATTTTGATATTGAACGAGATAAATTATTATGATTTGTTAAACATTTTATTTTGCTAAAATTCAATTGTTAAATTTTGATTAATAGAAAAACTGTCGCATCGGTTGCCTTATGTTATTGTATTCCTCAAATGTGCCAACTAAAAATTTTTTATCGACTTTTCGACATATGAATCCTAGGTGCTCTAGCTTTAAAAACCCGCAAAGCGCGAAAAATTTATTTCATTCTTGTGAGAAAGGCAGAAAATTTTCTAGGATTCTCGGAATTTTTGTCTTTTACATTACGTCTGAAACATTTCGTCTTCCGAAAGCTCAGATTTTCAAAACGTTTGGATGTTTAAACGAAAACGAGATGTTTAAAAGACAAAGTTTTCAAAAAGCGAGTTGCAGAAAGAGATTTTGAAAGAACGTAAATGTGAAGGACAGAAGTTTTCACATCAAAATAGCAAAAAAATCACCTTGATGATCTGCATAAATTGTGTAGCATTGTTTTGAACAAAAAACGGCGCGGCGGAATGTTCCCACTAGGCAAACCTTAACATCAAATAATAAAAAAAATTCGAGGTATCATAAATAATTTATAAAAATTTTAGAGATTTTCAAAAAAAATTACAATAGTTTGAAAGTTTGGAGTGTCAAAAAATTTCATGAATTTTTTTGAAATTCTTTATAAATTTTAAAAACTTCCAATTTATTTTTAGATTTCAGAATAATTTTTGAAGGTTCAAAAGAAAATTGAAAAATTTCAAAACAAATTCAAAAAATCCCCAAAAGATTTTGAAAAATTTCTAGATTTTTGACAAAAAATGTAAAAAAAAATTTTTGTACCGGGATTTTGTTTTCGATTTTTTGTGCAAAAATCATATAGAAAAAATATTTTGGTTTGGCCCGAGATACGTTTTTTATTGTGTTGAAATTGGAGATGGTGAAACCCTGATTTCTTTACAATTAATAACTTAAACGAAGTATAACTGACGCAAAACGTAGACTGTTTTATAACCGGTTACGTGCTTTTGTGCAAAAATGAATATCCGATAATTGAGTGTCTGTGACTGATTTTAATTAGATGCGGAAGTTAATCATGATACATAACAAAACTAAGTCCGTTAATTTGTTCTGATTTTGTCGCATTTTGCATTAACGAAAAAAACAAATAAAGTTATCGGTGTAAATATAATTTATTTTGAGAAAACGAATATTATGCAAAAAAAATATCAAAAATAAAAAAAATTCAACATTTGATTTTGTTATTTTTTTTAACCTATCCTATTTTAGGCCGCGGGTCCCGTAAATATAAAAAATTTGTTCAAAAACATTTTAGAAAATTGGTTTAATCATATGACAAAACGTCTTTAGAAAGCTGGTTAGCTTGTATTTTATCCGACAAAACGTCAGAAGCATTTTTTCCAAAAAAGCCAAACGCTCTTTGGACTTTTTCTTTTTTGGACGAAAATGAATGTCTAGAATTTGTCCTTTAGTCCAAAGGACGAAATCCAAAGGGAAAAGTCCAAAAGACAAAAGTATGAACAGCCTATCCTTTGCAACCTCCTTTGGACTTTGTGCCCTTTGGACTTTGTAAAAGGGGACGTTTTGTCATAAGTATGAACCGGACTAAAATTAATTATTACTTTTTTCTTTTGAATGCAATTGTGTTTTTTATATATAAAATATCTCAATACTTTTTTGGAACGCGTCGTGTATTCGCAGTGAAAGAAAAGCGTAAAATCGAGTGGAATTGAGAAAATAATATTTTTGGAAAAATCATCCTTGAACCCCTTATCAATTTCCATTTTTAATCGATTTTTTATTAAACTTTGAAACAAAGAAAAACAATTGTTTATACGAACATAATTTTGTTATCAATCGCGATTGGTCAAACTCCAAATACTCTAATTTTATTGTGCAATACTTAAAATAAATAAAAATACATGTTTTCTAGAAGAAAAAAATCATAGTAGTCTACGAATTTCGTGTAAAAATTCTTGTTTTAAATTTATATTTATGTAATTAGAAAAAACATTTTTTTCAACTCCATCGGCGGCGAAACGTGGCATCGTGGTGCGGGGGTGAAATGATCAGCGGCGTAAAAGTCGTAGGGGGAATGGTGGTCGGTTTCGTCGGCCGGCGTAATGAGGCAACCTTCTTGATTTGTCTAATCTGCAACAGTCAAATTAAGCCGGCGGAATTTAATATTTTATTAATCCGCTGACATTTTTAGAGAAAATTTTTGTGATTTAAAGTATTTTTTAACCGGAATATGGTTTTAATTTAAAAATATTTTTAAAAAATTTTGGTTTGAACTAGAAAAAACCCAAAAAAAAAAAGGAAAAAACCCTATCGGTTTTTTTATAAAAAAAAAACTCAATCCGCTTTTGGAAAAAAAAACCCTGAAGTTGTAAGAAAACCCCAACCTGGAAACACTGCATTACCGTTCCCCGGGTTGCCAGGTCTGAGAAAATGAAAAGGGGCTATTTTTTCGGACAAAAGGGGCAAAAGGGGCTATCGAAATTGTCGAAAAATGCAAGGGAAATTTGGAATTTGGATAAAAAGGGGGCTATTTTTAAAACTATCGATTTTTGTTAAAGGCAAAAAGTCGTACAGGCGCATCCTTGCGATTGTTTTTTTTTAGGGTATTTTGAGGCACTAACAAATTCCGAATGCTTATAACTACAATATTAATCAATTAAACACAATAAAAAATATTTCTAGTGAGAAAACATTTTTTCAAATTGAACATTTCAATTTAAAGAACTCTTTTATAAACTATTTTTTTTGAATTTAACAAAATTTTAACCAAAACCCAAAACCAAAAATTTAACCGAAAAAAAAAAAACTAATTTTGAAAATTTTGGGCAGCATAACAGCTTAAGGCTCAGATTGCCGAATCGCAGCCACTCTATAGGTTCTAATTAATACTAAAACGATTTTTTAGATCAAGCGTCAAAAAGTGCAATAATTAGGGTAAAAAGTTTAGAAAAAATTGCCTGCAGGTACAAATTTTTAATTTTCACTTTGCAAATTCTAACAGCGAAACACTTTTAAATTTAAAATATTGTTTTAATTATTACAAGTCAGTTTTCATGCCACAAATCACAAACAATTCAACCAACATCAAAAAAAATAGTGGAATAACAAGTTGAGAAGTTTAGAGTTATTAACGGTTTTTGCGACGGTCCCGGCGGTGTGGTTAGTTTTGATTAGCTCAGTCAAATATAGGGTTTTACGTTTTACCCCTCCCCCAAAAGCCAAATGTACATTTATTCTGAAAGATCTTAGCAAAAAAATTTAAAAATTATTATGATAGATTTTTATTTTTTATTATTTAATGTTGTATTTTTTTGAAACAAGAATATAAAATGGCAGCTTGTTAAATTTATAATTATTGGAAATTTGTATAAATGAATTTAAACGAAATCGATCCTACAGTTTATTTAACAAACTGAGACAGCCATTACATAGATTGGAAAATTAGAGCGAAGTTTTGCGCAGACGAAACGATATCTGATACTGAAGGAAAGCGAAGCGCAAAAAAGACGAAAAAAAAAGTAGGAAAAAATCTTTTTTGAAACAAAAAAAAACACAGATTCAAACCCAGCAGCCACGTGAATAATAGTACTAAACAACCATTTAAAAGTGTACAATATCACCAGCAGTGATATTTTTTCTCAAACTGAACAATTTCCGTTGTTTTTTTTTTATTTTTGAAGCTGAGCCAAAAAGGGGCCATAAAAGGGGATTTGGGAGAAGGGCTAAAAAAGACGCAGGGCTATTTTCAAATTTTGAGTTTATCGGCCCAAAAAAGGGGCTAAAAATCACCAAAGATTTAAGCTGGCGGGGACCCTCGTTTCCCTTTTCGGCTCTGAATTAGGGTCTTTTTTTATCAGAAGTGCTCCATGATGTGCATCAACCGTTAAGTTAATGAAAAGAACTTAGGATACCTGAGTGTTTGCTTCATCCTTTAGATGGCCGCAAAGTTTAACGATTCACGCGCTGATATGTTTGCACATCAAAGGTTTTAGGCATTTTCGTAAACGACATTATATTGAAAACTTTCGTTTTTTTACAACTAAGTTATCAAATGTTACGGATTGTTTTTAAAACAGTGATTTTAAATTGTAGATTAAGTTCAGTTTGTTTCATTTTTTTATTTATTATCTTTGTATTATAATAAACTTTGTTTATTTTGTGCAGATATAATCGCAGTTTATTCTGTAAAGTGCTATATTTTAAATAATTGCTTTTGAATTATTAAAAACTTCCATAAAAAACAAAATGAAAATGATTACAAAAAATGTAATTTATTTTAAAGAAAAGAAAGGTATACTTTTCCTATTGAAACGAAAAAAAAAACAATATGATCATTTACAATTAATATATTGTTCATACTGTTTAAATTTAACGTTTCTTAGGGACCTTTTTTAGTTTTCAAAAATTTCCAAAAAAATTTTGTGTTTTTTGTTCTTATAAAATAATTTCGAGTACAGTAGTTTATTCTTCTGAATTTTTTTTTAAATTGACAGAACAATAGTTAAAATGAGAAGGATTACATAAAAAGAAAGGTTGGTTTTTAAAACGACCAATATTCATCAAAAAAAATAAAAAACGAAAATTATTGGAAGTTTATTTAACATAAAAATTGAAATTGCAGAGTTGTGCTAAATAATAAAGAAAAGGCAATTAGACCCATTGGTCATTCATAAGCGCATGTATAATAATCTACAGTTCAGACTTATTTTTTCGATTGGGAAATTAGCAACACAAAAAATTTGTAGAAAAATCATTCCCGATTTTATAGTAAATCATTTATAAAAAATTTACCA
>JASAMX010006959.1:0-14845 GCA_030248175.1 Microlaimidae sp. YZB2_3
CGGGTTAAAACGTCGAAAATAAATTCGTTTTTATAATTCTGTCTTATTTTGCCATGTATACTCACAACACTTTGTTTTTAATTGTTAAATAGCAAATTCAATACTACAATTTATCGAGGTCAGCCAAGTTTGATTTGCCTATGAAAAAAAACGTCCAAACTCAAAGGAAAAGCATGTTTTACCCAAAGAAAAAAAACATCAAGAATACGTATGACGGACGGTATGTTTTCTAAATTGTTTTTGAATATAATTCATAATACTGACTAAATTTTCATGGTGATCATTCACGCTTTTTTCCCAAATACATAATTTTAAAAAATTTTTTGGAGGACTTGAATATTTTGACTACTAACAACCAGCTAATAAAAATTTCTTCTTGGTGGGCAAATTTCATTCCACAAGTGAATGTAAATAGAGCAACAATATTACACGTTTACACTTGGATTCATAATACTGTGTTGTACTGAACGACTTGCTTGTTAAAGCTTCCTTTTTAAATATTTGTTGTGAAAATCACATGGTGTACTAAGCTAAATACTCATATTCCTAATTTGCGAATTAATAGATTTATCCTGTTTTTATATTTAAAAGTACGGTCAAAAATATTCAAATATATTTTGATAGTATATTTCCACTAAATATGCTTAGTTTTTTTTACTTATTTTAGTTATGGATTTTATTTGGTTTCTAGTGTTTTTTCGCTATTTTTTATTTTTTTTTAGTTTGTATTTTTTTTTTACTTTGTGTTTGTTTCCTTAGATTTTTAACTAAATATTGACGCAAAAAATTACGTGTTGGACATGGGCGTAGCCAGGATTTCGGAAAGTGGGGGGTCCAACCCTGAACAAAATTTCCGAAAGGGGGGTCCAGGGGGTCCAAATCCTAAACGTTATAAAAGGGCTAAAAAAATTTTATGCGCTTCGCGCGGAGTGTTTATTGCCTTGTTTATGTCACATACTTCATTATTTTCCTATTATTCAATAAAAATAAGTCAAAAAACAAAGAAAAATTTTTTTACAAACAATTTGATACCTTAAAATTTTCGATTTCCAAAGCATTAAAAACTTAAAAGTAAAAACCTAAAAACTTAAAAATGAGTACATTGAATTACAGCTGAGCAATACAAAGTGCGAGAAAATGTTTTTAAAATTACTTCTCCTATCCTTTAAATTTCTAATACCAGTATATAACAATCTAAAGAGGGATCCAGCGTGGTTGTATTAAGATTACAAAACAAAGTAACACAAATTTGGAAGTGAAGACCAATTAAAATATTACGAATTGGGTGGGTCCAGCGTGGTCATACCAAGATTACAAAACAAAGTAACACAAATTTGGAAGTGGAAACTATGTTGAGCGCTGAGCGGAGCGAAGCGCGAGAAAATTTTTAAAAAATGGCCGTTCTAGACCCCCGAATTTTTATCCCTGGCGACCCAAAAAGGGGGGTCTACTCCCAAATTTTTCCCTTTGCCGACCCAAAAGGGGGAGTCTAGACCCCCTAGACCCCCCTCCCCTGGCTACGCCCATGGTGTTGGATGTGCGCCGCCAAATCTGCTGCCAAACTGCCGCCAAACCGCCGCCGAACTGCCACCATTTAGGAACTAAGGCGTTAAAGTAAACAAATTATATAATAAGACGGTTCTAACAATTCATAGTTTATTTTTCTAACTTTAAAATTTACAAAAATCTGTTATAAATATAAACTCGGTTTTACTCGACTTTTTAAGGTTATGTTTACGCGTTACTAAGCCTAAGCAAAGCCTGAAAAACAACCTAAACTTTCTTCGTGCAGCTATTTGTTAAGTTTAGGTTGTTTTTAAGGCATCGCTTAGGCTCAGGAACGCATAGGCTTAACCTTAAAAAAAAGTCGAGTAAAACCGAGTTAGCCTATATTGCGCGCTAAAAAGTTCGCGCGGCGGCTGAAAATTTGGTAACTGCTTTTATATTTATAGCTATGCTGCTGGGGCAAAATGCCCCACGGCGCAATAGGCTATAGTCTGCTCAGCAAACTTTCTAAAAAGGATATTTCTGTGAAGAAAATAACTTTTTTTTGTTTTCAATTTTTTTGTAGAATAAAAAAAGATTAACAGTTTTTTGTACTTTGTACTACTTTTTGTACTAAAAATTGTTTAAAGATGTAAATATAAGATTAACATTATTTAATTACATATAACTGAGTTAAAACCTTAGTTTTTAAATGGCGGCGGTTTGTTGGCTATTTGACGGCAATTTGGCGGCAGATTTGGCGGCGCACATCCAACACGTCAAAAAATTTGTTTATCAATCAAAGCTTTTAAAGAAAATATGCAAAAAAGTCATTCCGAGCTTTATATTGTAAACTGTAGGTTTAATGAAAAAATGTTGTACTACTGTATATTTATTTACTTGGATCAAAGGTGGATAATACGATCATCCGGGACTAAAGTGTGATACTCATGTTTAACAAACGCGGCCATCCGAAAGACAGCCAGTGGACGACTGGTGTCATTGTGACGGACGGGTGTCATCGTGATGGACGTGTGTCATCGGGACGGACGGATGTCATCGTGACGGAAGGGTGTCATGGTGACGGACGGGTGTCATCGTGATGAACGGGGGTCATCGTGATGGAAGGGTGTCATCGTGCTGGACGGGTGTCATTGTGACGGAAGGGTGTCATCGTGATGTACGGGTGTCATCGTGACAGAAGGGTGTCATCGTGAAGGAAGGGTGTCATCATGACGGACGGGTGTCATCGTGACGGACGGGTGTCATTGTGACGAAAGGGTGTCATCGTGACGGACGGGTGTCACGATATATGTTATGAAACCCCTGTTTCCAATAAAGATTTTGTTTTGCTGGCTGACTTTCAAACGCCTTTTCAATTTAATACCGTATCATTGACAAAAAGTTGAATAAATAACAAAAAAAAGCTAAATACTTAAAAAACAAGAATAATTATCAAAAAATGTATTGCCCTAATAAAAATTTATATTATATTACAAAAATCAAATTAAACCAACCTAAAACGATCAAATTTAACCCCTCTTTTAATACAAAAATAATGCCGAAAATAAAATCTCTCACCCTACTGAAAATCTTCTAGTCGGTTGCCGCAATTTCTATTATAGAAGTTCTAAACATCCTATATAAACTGTGCTTTGTTTTTAAACAAAAAATCACTAAAAGATGTATTCAAGCAACACTTCTATTTTTCTTAAGTCTTCTGTGTAATTTTAAAAAAAGTGTAATAAAATAACTTTATTCTGCATAATAATTCGAAAAAATCCAGAGTAGCAAAAAATCATTTTCTAAATTTTATCATCCGTATTTTTTCTAATAGTAGCCTAGGCTACTATTTTTCCAATGGGTGTAAAAGGTAGGCAACTATTAGAGGTAGGCTACTATTAGAGGCTGGGCTACTATAAGAAGAAATACGGTATTTTGTTTTCAGTTTGATAGTTTAATTTATTTCCTTTTTTTAAAAAAAAAATATGGTTAAAAAAATTATTTTTAAAATATTTAATGAGACACCCGTCCATCCGCTGGTCGTTTTTCAGATGGTCGCGTTTAGGAAATATGAGTGTCACAGTCCCGGATGATGATATTATTCCTTTGCTTGGATACATCATTTTCGATAGGAAAAGTGTTTAAAAAAATGTTGACTGATACACAATTTTGTGAAATGCTTATTGTGAAACTAAAATGACGAGCTTATTACTAAAACACCCACTGTCACAATCGTATCCATATTTCACTATTACATCGGTCCCTCATCCGTTACATTTGTCCGTTACCTTAAAATCAATCCGTTTTGATTTTTTAATTTGATAGACTTTTTTATAGGACGTACACTTATGTGAATAATAGATAAATTGAATTTTTTTAATAATTAAAATGTGAATACGCCACCATAAAATTTCAAACTGTATTTCCTATTTCTAAATACCGCCACCATAAAATTTTAAACTGAGTTTCCTGTTTTTAAATCGCGCCACCATAAAATTCCAAACTGTTTTTTCTATTTTCTAAATCCTATGAGTGGAATAAACTGCCAGGGGTCTATTTCATAAAAATTGCTTGTAATTAATTTACAGCTGTATATTTATAAACGTATAGTTTTCTTTTGTATTTTTAAATAAAAAGTATATTAATAAAATTGCGTTCAGAATTTTAAAAAATACAAATTTATGAATTCCGTAAATTCCACAGTTATGTCCGTATTTTTTAATGAATAAAATAAGAAGTAATTTAATGAGTTTATTAATTTACAATTACAAGGATCTTTATAAAATAGGCCCCAGCTATGACAAAAAACTTTTACTGTTGTTTTGAGGAGATGGTTGTACTCTTAAGGTCAAGTTACGCAAGATTACGCGTCATTTGCGTTTTTTTTTTGGATAACAATTTTACAAAAACTTTACGCTGATTGTGTGTTTTACAGCTTTTGAATCGAACAGGTTTCAAAATTTTTTTATCTTTGCAACATATATGACTATTCTATTAATACGGTGATTTTAAAGAATAATTTATGTTTTGGATTTAACTTCTGTAAATCCAACATATTTACTTCAATAGTACAGGCCCTAAATAAATAAGCCCATAAACAGTATACAGATTTTGATGACATATTTTGAGTTAAAAGAAGACTAGACTAGCTAGGCTATAGAAGAAAACACTAGGTCTGAAGAATGAAACAAGTAAAAAAAAAGGTTTTTGGGTTTAATTTACGTTTTAAGGGCTGCTTTTAATTTGTTTGATAAAGATTAAACCTTTGGGATTTTTTCGTCCAAAAAGCGCTGCGAATTCGCCAAACGCATTCCGCGCCACCGCTGCTCAGTGTTGGCAACGAATGTCGACTGAACAGAGAGTTTTACAAAAAACAACACTGACGAGGAATTCCTTCTGCGGACTTGCAGCGGAAGGAATCCAAATGTGCAAATTTATGTGAGAATTAGCAAAAATGACATCAAACCTCTGAACTATTTGATTTTCAAAACAAAAATTTTTGTTTTTTTCACATTGGTGTTAAGAAGTGCCAAAAATTTTTCGCTTTTGAGGTACAAAAAAAATCTTTAAGAAATACCGGTTATATTTTATTATATGTTTTTGGGAGGAGGGGTGGGGTAGTTGTTAGGTTTTGATAAACCTAATGGCACAGTGTTTATGATCCGAATCCGATAATTTAAATTACGCGCATGGCGCATTCATGTGCGACGAGCTTGATAAATTTGTTTCATTTTTTTTATAACAATGAAGCTGCTGTTTTTCTTACAGGGCAGCTTAAATTACAAGACTTTGTCTTGTTAAAAATTCGGTTTTTTATTAAGTTTTGTCCACTGTGTAATAAAACAGTCCATGTAAAATTTTTTGATTGAGGAATAATATTGTAAGAATCTGGGCTAAAATTAAATAAAATTTGGGAAAATTACTTTGTAGACCTTCTAAACCCAAGAAAAGGTGGATTTCGACAACCGTAAAAAGAATTTTTTGAAGATATTATAATGGTACTTTTGCTTATTGGAACTTAAAGCACTATTTTAAACTAAATAAATCTTCCCGTAAACCTATAAAATATAATAAAAAAACTATCAAAACATATCGCTAAACTATATCAACTAAAACGGTCAAAACAATCTGATTATTAAGCAAAATTGATTACAAACAAAAGCTGCTACTCAAATTTTCCAGCCTTCATAATAAGAAACTAGAAAATTATTAAAAAAAAAATCACCGCATCTATAAACAAATATAGTTATGGTACTTTTGCTTATTGGAACTTAAAGCACTATTTTAAACTAAATAAATCTTCCCGTAAACCTATAAAATATAATAAAAAAAACTATCAAAACATATCGCTAAACTATATCAACTAAAACGGTCAAAACAATCTGATTATTAAGCAAAATTGATTACAAACAAAAGCTGCTACTCAAATTTTCCAGGCTTCATAATAAGAAACTAGAAAATTATTAAATAAAAAAATCACCGCATCTATAAACAAATATAGTTAGTAACTTTGTGAAAAAAAGACGAAGATTCATAATTCGTTATCATTTTGTATCGACTCAATATAGACAATATTATTTTATATAGTGAATACATATATATTATAGGCAAAAAAAATCTAATTGATCCCGATAATTTCAATATTGATTCGAATATTTAATAATCAAACCATTCAAAATATTTAACGAAAGCAGTTTAAAGACAAAGATCAACCCCCATATTTTAATAATTATTTATCAAATTACTTAATTTGGAACCCAAATGCAAATTTTTTAAAGGCTAAAGTTGGTTAATTTTTATATATTTGATAAAAAGGTGGAATTAAAAAAATTCTGCGTTCTTATTTGTTTTTTTTTAAACCGTCATAACCGCACAATTTTAATTGGTCCGCTCATTTCTACATTCGGATTTTCGGGGTCAGCCAGATAGAATTTAACCATAAATGTTTATATATATTTTATATTGACAATCGACATATTAGACATTCGGCATTGGTCGCCCATTGTCTTCAATTCACTTTAAATAAAAATAAAATCAATAATTAATAAAACCGTGTCATTTTCAAACATGGTTGTGTTTTCGGTTTAGTTTTTGCTTAATTTATAGCTACTTTATACTTTGCAATTTTTTAAATTCCGTTAGTATACTCTCATCAACTACATAGTTTCATAACTCAAGTCATCCTACTTTTGTGACTAGCATATTCTTTTTTAAATTACCACGCGGTTTTTGTTCTATAACGTGCGGATTACGTTGTTTTATTGTATTTAAAGCTAATAAAATCTAGCTGACCTCGATAATTTCAGTATTGGATCGATTATTTAACAATAAAACCATTTTAATTTTTGACGAAAGCGGTTTATTAATAAAGATCTAAACCCCTATTTTAATAATTATTTATCAAATTGCTTAATTTGGAATCCAAATGCTAATTTGTAAGGGCTAAAGTTGGTTAATTTTAGTATATTTTGTAAAGAGGTGAATTAAAAAAAACTCTACGTTCTTATTTGTTTAAAAAACCCATAACCGCGGAACTTTGATTGGTCTTCTCATATCTGCATTCTAATTTTTGCAGTCAGCCAGATATAATTCAACCATAAATGGAGATATTCTCACGGTGTAGGTAAACTGTGTTTGTCTAATTGAATAGAATAAATTTCTGCTTTAAGCTGTAAATAACTAAAGTTTGTTTTAAAATAGTTGAGTCTAAAAAATATTTTTAAAAGAGCATATTTCGCTAACAGTATTGTTGAATTATACAAAAATTGTATTAATGTAAAGAATTTAATTTTAGCTTTACATTAATTAATTATCGTCTTAAACAACTGTTCCGTTAGTTAGATATGCTGATCTGAGTGATTTTTCTAGTTTTCAATTATTTTGTAATTTGTAATTTCGTGTTAGCCTTTCTGATCATATAGTTTTTTTGACTATGGTTAATTTGTCCTCGTAAAACTGTCTAGGAACATAAAAGGGAACTATGAAAAAGAACCAAAGTGCGGCTGTGGCGTTTAAAAAAACGAATTTGAATAATTTTTTGGCAAGCGCGAAATCGCCACTTTTTCAAATTTATAGTTGTTTCGTAAACATACAAATATAGCCTTCTTATTGAAAAGTGGCGATTTCGCGCTTGTCAAAGATTGCTGTGAGTATGATTTTTTTAATTGACATTTCATCAGACTAAAAAAATGCAACAGTGCTGTGTGATTAGATCAATGTATAAACAAATCATTATCATATGGTAGAAATTTTTATTCAGTGAGAAGCTGGCCAAACCAAATGCAAATTTCCTATAGTTCACATATTTTTCATCTCAGACTAGTCTACATCTTTTCTGTCTAAACATACGCCCGGGGAAAAATCGTCCATTTTTCCTGCTCTATTCTTAGAGCATATTTCAAGCTAGTAATCTATATTATTATTCCGATTTTGTTCAAAATTTTAAGATATTTTGTTGAATAAAAGATAGCAACTATTCTAATTGTGTATAATGATAGTTGAACATTAAATACTTTGTTGTTAAAAAGTCGATTTAATACTGCAATTCATCGAGGTCAGCAAGGCTTAATTTGCTTATAATAACTAGTATTATCCTATCACACAATATAATTTTTTTTAATATTTAATAATTTTTTTTTGAGGAAAATAAGCAAATATTTGATTAAAAAATTTTTTGTCATTGCAAATATATTTTTTTTAGTTGGTTATCTTTTAGGATTTTAACTCCATTTGAAATTTAAGATTTGTGCGGTCCACTTTTATTATCTAGCGTAAGCTACATTTTATACAAAAATTGTAGATTAGAAAAAAAGCATTTTCTGTGTATGTGAGTGAGCATGTTTTTGCCGATGAAACGGTAGCTTATTCGGACAAAACACCTGTTTGGTGCAATAATTTTATTCTTAGTTGTGTAGACTGATAGTTGCACACCGTCTAAATTTTTTTTTCTGTTGGTATAATAAAAATCATATCCATTTTCTATTTTTCAGTCCACATCATTTTTATACAAAAATATACGTTTTAGAATTTTTGTTACTGGTAATTGTGATTAATTACAGTCCCGAGCAAAAATAAAGGTAGTTTTTCATGCCCGTCCTATAGGGATGTGATGACTAATCTGCACGTAGACGCAATAAAGTAACCCGCGCTTTTGGGAAGCGGAAGAAAGAAGAGATTGGTGTTAGACCACAACAGATTCCCTTTCTGTTTGCTCATACGCCCCGCGTTTGAAGCGTTTAGAGGTATTATAGAATGACTGATTTTTAAACAGAAGGTAAAAAGAAGGCAAACACTTAATATTAGATGCCCAGAACTTGGTTTATAAATATTTTGTTTTTTACACAGTGACAACTTTTTAATTTTAATTGACAAAAATAATTTAAATTTTGAATAATTATTAAAAGCTTAATTGTGCTGCTATTTTGCAATGAAGCCCGTTTTTTATAAATTCAAAACATTTTGTTGGAATGTTGTTGTTCACAAATAATTTTTTTATTAAAAAAACATTTTGATAGGGCATCTAATTGTAATTATATCAAAGAATAAAATATCTAGGTTTGCCGAATTGGGCGGGCATAAATGGTGCACAAAGGAAGCGGCCTAAAGTTCATTCGCGAATTTCTTCTAATATTACAAGTCTTCTAAACGCCTCTTATCACAACCGTTTAAGCGCTGTGCCAGCATTATGGCGGCATTATAGTGCGTTTAAAAACTACCTTTATTTCTGCTCAGGAGTGTAGAATGATAACTATTACTTAGTTAATTTTTTAATTATTTTTAGAATTATTATTTAAATCATTCCAGTGATGAAAGTTTCGGACAAGTATAATTTTTCTGTTGAACAAAGATCTTCGTCTAATATAAGGTGAAATGTTTTTGTCACAGCATTAAATTTAAAATTTTAATTATAGTTAAATTATAGTTAGCCAAAACAGGGTCGCAAAAATTTTTTAGTTACCCGTACACTGAATCAAGTAAAAAAACTCAAACCGTATAGTTTAAAAATATATATTCAGGTGTTCAGGTTCAGGTGCCCTCCTGCTTATAAAAAAGACAATTTTTTCTAAATTCTGTAATTTAAGTGCAAATATTCATCAAATTTAATGTCATAATTTGTTGGTGAAATTACAACATTAAATTTCAGACTAACGATAATTGTAACGGAGAAATTTAATAGTATGTAAATCATCGTATCTTTACGATAATTATTTTTAAGATTCATTCATGCGATCAAAATCTGAGTAAAACAATTTGGGGACTAGTGACTAGTTTTACTTAAATTTCATCATTTTTTTATCTGCGATGAGACTTGATCGGTCACGTAACAGTCTCAAAAACCAATAGTTTTAAATTGTCTGCAATTTGTTATGTATATTTATAGTTTATAAAAATTTAATATTATTTTATAAAATTGATTAGAATTTTTTTGAAATTTAATAAAATTTAAAAAAATGTCTTCGAATTTAAAAGTATAATACTCGATTTCATGGATAAATTTGAAAAAATGTAAGGACTTTTAAAATTAAAACTAAGTTTTTTAAGTGAGCAGTTTCGGTATAGTAGAAAAACTTTGTTAAAAAAACATGTCAACTTAATTTTAGAATAATTTAACGAGTCGAGACTTAATTTTTATAGTATTTTTGAGCGAAATATTTTATTTAAAATATAATACATAATATAACAATCCTATGGAGAGTTTAAAAAAATCGCCAGTAACTTTCTGTTGTTATTTGGATTGGTGCATAATAATTTTTTACAAATTATTTTGATTTAAGTTTTTGTCATATTTTTAACTAAATTGAAATTTACGAATGGTATAAACATAAATATGGTATTTTTAATTTATATATACACTTACCACTTTATTTTAATACTTCTTGATACAAAAAAATAAAACATTAAGATTTTAATAATAATAACAATATTTTTTAAATAAGATATTTAAAATATCCTATAACATAATAAATGAATTTTGTTAATACAAAAGGGTTTCGATGAATTTTATTTTTGAAATGTAGCCAAAGCAACAAAAACCTTAATTTAAAATCAATCAAAAACTAAATAAATTATTAGTGAATTATATAACTCTCCAAATCAAAAATAATGCTCAGCGGCATTAATAAACCAAGTTAAAAAATTTTGGTTTTGAGCCTTTATTTTCACCAAATTTTATTAACATCCGTATATTGGTAAAAATTGGTTTCTGAATCTATTTACAAACACTCTTTTCTCAAGAAAACTTTAAAAAAATTATAGTAACCCGTCATTTTTTATTTACTTCTATTTTTATTTATGGCAAAACAGCGCCCGTTTTTGATGTTTTGAGGTTTATATAAACATTTATATTAATAAATGTAAATGAATATTTATTTTTAGTCGTCGGAAAACAGTTCTTGGCATTCTCTCACTGACGACTTTACTTTTTTTTATATTGGCTGTGGTATTTATTGTTTTGTATGCTGTTGAAATTAACAGGGTTGAACATAAGAAGGTAAGTGTTTAAAATTTTTCATTCTATAGAATGTCACGTAAATTGTCTGGCACCGGTTTACAAAAGGCGCGGGTAAAAATATACTGATATTACTCTCTTTAAACCGCCTTCCTGGTTTGGCTGTAAGTAACACTCTTAATGGTAATGAGCATTACCAATTACTTAAATAACCAATTACTGAAATCATCATACAGAGCTTTCACCCAAAATAAAGTTTTGCAGTACAATTGAAAACCAGTAATTATAACCTAACGCGATTTACTAAGTGCTACTCGACTTTCAATAACAAAAATAAACGAGTACGAGCGATTAATGGTTTTGCGAAAGAAAACAAAGTATGTAGCAACGAGCGATTAATGGTTTTGGTATAAAACAAAAATAATATTAATTACTGAAAAACTTTTATTTCGGTAAACCAGTAAATGATGTTTTTAATGGTTTTCTTGAGTTTCAAAGTAACCAGTAGAAAATTTTCGCGATGTGATTTTTATCACTGTAATAAAGTTTGTTTGTGAACGGCGGTTGAATAAGCCTGTAAATATTCAAAAAAGTTGTTTTGGTGTGATAAATCCAAAAAAATTGTATGATAATGAATTTATATGGCGATTAAATTGTATATTTCCTCCACTGATGCTTTTTATTAATATCAAAATTCATATAAACGTTAAAATTTCATGGCAAAAATGCACGGACGAAATTTTACTACAGTAGTGTATGCACGAACTTTAACTCTCTACTCTGAAGCCAAAATCATTATGTTTCATCTAGGGCGTTAGCGTTTTTGCAGGACTTTCTTGATTGGAAAAGGCAATCATTGGTTTGCTTTGTATTTAACGAATTGATTTTAAACGAATCAGATGAATGTAAGAATTTTATTTATATTATAAATTAATTTTATTTTTGGAAAATTTTTAGAATACATGACAACTTTATAACTTAATTTTAAACAACCTTCAGCCATTGGACGTTATTTTAATCCATGTATGATGGAGCTTTCAATATCTTAGTTAGATAGTTAGATATTAATGGATAAAAACCAAAAAATAAAAACTTGCTCGTGAAGAAAATAGCTTTAAATGGATGAACTTAATACTTAATCTTACCGAAATTATTTCAGTTATTGTGTTGCTTTGAAAATTAATTTTAAGCTGTTTTAATTTAAAATGGTTTCTTATTTAAATATTACTATGTGGTAAAAACTTTTGTTTAGTGTTTTTTAGTTTCATTAAACGATGTTAAAAAATTTTGAATCACATTCTTCTGTCGATTTTCTTCTTGTTTTATGTCTTAAACATAATATTATTATGTTTGTTTGCTGCCGAAATAATAAAAAAATTGCATGCTAATTAGGTTTTATCAAATAATATGTTTAAAACGATAAAGACTAGTAAAAATGGAAACCATTAAAACCTCAGGTACTGGTTTTAATATCAGTAAGTACGAAACCTGCTTAAAACGACCAGAACTAGTAAACGAGAAAACCATTAAAACTTCGCAGTCGTTGGTTTTAATATCAGTAAGTGCCAAACCAGTAACGGTAAAACTATTAAAAACCCTTTTAATCAATCTTAACTAAGACGTTTCGATCGGCATTTTTGTGGGGCAATTATTAAAAAATGAGTAGCTAATTTCGAAACCATTAAGTGAGTTTAGAGAGTACGATATTTTAATTAAGTTTGTAAATTGAAAGCTAGAGTTAACTGCTAGAGTTAATAATATCCCGGTAAGGATGGAATGCCTGAATAGGGAAAAACGGTTTTTACCTGCCTCCTACCTGCCTCCATCGGAAATTTTGCTGCCTCCTAACTGCCTCCTACCTGCCTCCACCCTGCCTCCTACCTGCCTCCTAACCTGTATATGCTTCAACATAGGAGGCAGGGTCACCTACCTCCTACCTGCCTCCGAGGCAGTTTTACCTGCCTCCACCCTGCCTCCTACCTGCCTCCACCCTGCCTCCATGCTGCCTCCAAGGCAGTTTTACCTGCCTCCTACCTGCCTCCAGTCTTCCGGAGGCAGGTTCAAGAGCCGTCCTTACCATGATAATAGAATCTTTAAGGTTTTCGTACAAGTACAATCCGGGTTTGTCCGTTCATTTTCATTTTTTTTTTGACAGAGAGCAGTTACGCTTTTAATTTTAGCCTCAAAGATTTAAGCTTTAGTTTTAAATAAGGTTTTTATTGTATGAAAGGGTACATAATAATTTATTGCCAAACAGCGACAACATGCGCCAAACAAGTTTGAAGAGAAATTGTGAAACAGCAAGCGGCTTTGAAATTTTACGGTTTTAAAGTTGCCGCTTCATAAATGCGGCGCTATTCAGGCTATTTGATGAAATTGATTCGAAAAATCAGTTTCATCAATAAAAAATGACTAATAACAAAATTGATTATGTAATAGACTGCATCTTTGGTAAAATCAGATCGTAAAACAAACAAAAGAAACGCAGTCGAATGTTTGATAATTAAAACATTTACAAATTAAAAGTTTGCAGAAATAAATTTCCAAAAATAGCCGGTAGCAAAGTGGTAAAAACATAATGTACTCTTCTGTTTCGACAAAAATGTGAAAATTTAGGTTAATTTTAAAAGCTTCTAAGATATCTTTCAGAAATAAAATATAAAATACTTAATCATGATTTGTTTGGACGTGAGTTTGTCTTGTAGCCTGTTCTTACACAAAATCTTCCTCAATGGCCGCCACCTTCAATCAGCCCGTTAGGAAAATACAAAAATTATGCTGTAGCTGCGGACAATGGAATTTGTTCCGAAATCGGAAGGTAAGTAGAAAAATAAAAAAATAAACGCTATTATTTAATACGAAAAGTTAAAACATAAATTTGATGATGCGCAATTAAAATTTCTTCATTTATAACTGTTTGGAGGTCAAACAACGTTAAACAAAACCATAGTTTTTTTTAGTTTTTAACCTGCTTTTTCTGACTTTAGCTGGAATATTTTTTTGGACTTTTCAAAATTCCTAAATGGTTTATCATAAAAGATTGTGTATGTGTAAAAAATACAATACAGTTAAGTAGGTAGATTAAAAAGTATTAAAGGAGCACTGTCAAAATTGAAAGAAAGTTTTTTAATATTGAACGGATCGGGCTGAAATTTAGGAATGTTGTAGCTTTGATCCTAAGGAACTTATCGGTTCAGTATTAAAGGAGTTATCCAGTTAGGACGTTATAGCACAAAATGCACAACACACCAATACTGGTAAAGTGTGGTAAAGTTCGTATTGAGTTATACTAGGACATAAGTGATAATTTATAAGTGATAATGATAGTGATAATGATAAGTGATAATAAGTGCTAAGTAATAAGTAATAATGATAGATGATTATGATAATGCTTATGATAAGTGATAATCATAAGTTATAATAAGTCATAATTGATAATGACAGTGATTAGCATAAATGATAATGAGTGATAAGTGACAATGAGTGATAAGTGATAACAATAATTGATAAGTGATAATTATGGATGATAATGAGATAAGTGAAAGTGATAATTGTAAATGATAATTATAATTGATAATGATAGTGATCATCATAGGTGATAATGAGTGGTAAGTGATAAGTTTTAACGATAAGTGATGATTGATAATGATGGATGATAATGAGATAAGTGATAAGTGATAATCATAAATAATAATGAGTCATAAGTTATAATGATGGATGATAATGAGATAAGTAATAAGTGATAATCATAAGTAATAATGATTGATAAGTGATAATGATAGTAATCATCATACGTGATAATGAATGGTTAGTGATAAGTGATAATGATGGATGATAATGAGATAAGTGATAATCATAAGTAATAATGAGTAACAATACGTAACTGAACGAAGTAAAATGTTAACATAT
>JASAMX010006961.1:0-31293 GCA_030248175.1 Microlaimidae sp. YZB2_3
TTAGTTAAGGTTAAAGTCTTTCAGGGCTGAAATTGAGGGCGTAACCGTCTCCGCCAGGAAGAAATAAACAATAAAGTTGTCGAGCGGAAAAATTATAAAAAAAAAAGTTTCCAGCGGTTATGTAACCAATTATTATTTTAGTTGCATCATGTATTTCTCCTGCACGTGATATTTTCTTAAAAAACTAGTGGTTCTTTACCATTATCTGATACTTTCGCAATGATAGCATTTATCTTTAGTATACTGCACCTTTAAAGGTGCAGCTTCTAAATTATGGGGTTTTTCAACACAGATTTTTAAACGCTAAAATATTTTCTGTATTCGCAGTTTTCCAGAAATACTTAATTTTTGGCAATCTAGAAACTCTGACACAAATATGTCAATCCCCAAAAGGGCCAAAAAGCTAATATAAAACACTTTTTTTTTCACAAATAAAATTAGTATAAAATAATTTTTGATAAAAACTACACCGTAATCCGAATTTAGATTTCCAAAAGCCAAAAAATGTATAATTCATGTTTTTGGGATATATGCGTTCAAGGATTTTATGCAAAGACTTTTGTGTTAAATTTGACGTTCTAGCCTTTGAGTTTAGTCAACTTTAGTCCTAAAAAAATTTGATTTTTGTTCCATAATTGAGTAATTTTATAAATGTGGTATTTAATCGTTAATATTAAACCTTTTTTGTTGAAAATTTTAAATTTGTTAAATAGTCGATTAAAAACCACAAATAATTGAAGTCAGCTGAGTTTTATGTTTTATTTGCCTATAATAATGTACTTTCTAATTATCGGGTATATGCAAATTTGCAAAAAAAATGGCAAACTTATTTTTATTGTTTTTTTTCAAGTTTTAATGTTTTCTGTGTTTTTCTGACAACAGCGAATTTTTGAAACAATAGAAAAGCAAAGGCAAATGAAATGTATCATGTATCGTTTGAAATTCAACTAACGTGGTTAGGTGCCCGGACTCTATAAGGCGGCTAAAAAATAATTGTAGAAAAGATTAATTTTTAACGATAGCAAGAATATTTTTTCAGTAAAAAGTTATCAATCGAACCAAAATTTTTTATGGATTTGATTTGCAGGTTAAATACGCAAAGTATGTAGTACATGTTAAGCAAAATGTTTTATAAATGCAAGTTGTTACCTGTTGGTTATGATCATAGACTGAATTACCTAGGTTTAGAATGTTTTATAAATGCAAGTTGTTACCTGTTGGTTATGAACATAGACTGAATTACCTAGGTTTAGAAAGATTAAAGGATCGAAGAGACAAAATTGATTTATATGAGTGCTTTAAAATTATACATTGCTTAAACAATTTGCAAGCCAATGATTTTTTTAAGTTCAACCCAACCACCCGTGGTCATCCATTTAAATTGGCAATGGAAGACTGCCGAATTATGGAAGGAAATTTTCTTTTGCAAATAAGGTTGTTACACCTTGGAACAATCTACTCCCATCTCAAGTAACTGTCGATTCTTTGGATGCATTAAAGAAAAGTTTTAAAGCTGACTTAAATAAGCGCTCTTTTTGAGCCTTTGGAGTCATATCAGATAGCTATGTTCATTGATAATTAGTTACGATTGTGATTCATATTGTCGGCAATTAAGTCGGAGATTTGATGTTGTTGATGAAGAAAAAAGAAAAAAAAAGAGAAAGAGAAAAAAAACACAATGAAATGATGAAAACAGAAGAATTAAACTATGCATAAACTAATATTAATTCTGTTATCTGATCATTAAATAAATAAATAAAAAATAAATATGTTTTTTAAAATTTTACAAAAAAATGTTATAATCGCGCTGCAATGGAGCAGGACAGATTAGCCACCGAAAAATATATCACTGTAAACGCAAAAAGACTAAAATTTGCAACTTGCAAAAAAAGACTAAATTTTACAAGAAAAGAAAAAAAATTGCAAAAAGACTTAATTTTTGGTTTTTAAGTCAATAGGAAATAACTGCAGCGCGATGACTTTTCAAATCATTTTGCAAAAATTATCATTGCATTGAAAATATAACATTTTATACCCCATAAAACTAAAATTTTTTCTTCCCAATACAAGCTATGCTTGTATTTATGTGAAGATCAGTTCAGATATGGGAATTAGATAGAAGTGAAAAGTGTGACAAGACAAACAACCAAAATCTTCTAAATTTGTTCGAAGATTTTACTTCTGAACTCGTTAGATCGAAGCGAGTAAGTTTTTTTTATAGTGCATATTTTCTGGACAAAGTATAAAAATCACAAAAGATCAAATATTTATGTTTATTTATGTTAATATATAAAACAAGTAAATTAAAGTAATTTAGAGAAAAAATGTTGAAAGCATTAAAATTGGTTGGGTGAGATTAGGTAGACGACATTAGGTAGACGGAGATTAGGTAGACGGCGATTAGGTAGACGACATTAGGTAGACGGGAGAAAACACAACGATTAGGTGGACGGAGATTAGGTAGACGTGCATTTAATAGTATGTTTAAAAGGTTAAAATACGAATATTATAAATTGTAACTTATATTAAGAATTGTAGAAGAGTTTTAATTTAAAAATCTTGACCATTGTGTTAGTGCGAACAATAATAAATTGCTGTTAATTAAATTTTCAGTTGGTTTTAATACATAATGTGAGAAAGAGTCAAACTTATGTTTTTTTAATAATCTGCTCAACCGGCTTTCGTCCAAACATGAATATAATAATACGATATATTCAAAACCCTGCGCAATAATTAAAGATAAAACATGCAACAAAATATCGGAATAAAGTTTTATTGGATAATTGTTTTTTGCGTTGACCGTCAATAAATTCGGCCATAGTTAGCACGGAAAACGACGATTTTATTCGCGCGTGAAGAGCATGCAAAACAATGCACTCTGTGTGATATCCTTTAAGAAATTTAGCTTTCTCCGTTTGACCCCGCATTAACAATTTCTGGGGTAGGCCCTTTCTTTACTTAGAACTGTAGATATTCCATTGTTTTTGTATGCCTTTCATAATGTTTGCATAGTGTTGGATATGGATCGCGAAAATACTGGGGGCATAATAATCAATAATTCATCCACGTTCAGTTATTTTTCGAACAAAATAATAACGAATCTTTACAAAATTTTATTTTAATACAATTTTTTTTATTTTTTTATATGACATATATTATATAAACTTTTTTTGGCATATAAAATATTAATTATGCTTTACTTTTAAGCATTTTCAAACTTGTTTTTACATATTTTTTATATTATATATTTCTGGTTTTAAATGTGTTAATGTCCATCTATATTTTTATAATAATTCTTCTTTCGCGTAAAAAATTTACCTTGTTAATATTTAAATTATAATTTTTTAAACAAATACATTTTTTTAAACAAATGCCGTCTACCTAATCTCCGTCTACCTAATCGTCCGTCTACCTAATCGTCCGTCTACCTAATCGCCGTCTACCTAATGTCGTGTACCTAATCGCCGTCTACCTAACCTCCGTCTACCTAATGTAGCATTACCTTAAAATTATATATACCGAGTCGTAAATTAATTTCCGTGCGGGACCCCTATTAATACTATTTTGGCATTATGGATTTATTTGAATTTTTTATATTCTTTCTTTCGTGTATTGGTCACATTTCTATTAAATTAATATTTTTCTTTACCTTTTATTTTGAACAACTACTAAACCAATATTTCGTAAAAAAAATCACAATTGCTATTTTTAAAATTATGAATTTTGCAAAAATAAAAACTTTTTAAATATTTCAAAAATGTGCACTGTAACATACGTCTAAAATAATGTTTTGAATGAAATAGGAATCAAATTAAATTTCCAGTTTCAATTGTGTCTTAATTAAAAACTTTAAATTGAAGTAAAGACTGGTTAACGTGTTTTTTATATTGGGATTTTATGTTGCTATTATTTTTTAATATTGTTTTCGCGTTTCATATTCACGGGCACATTACAAAAACATTAAAAAAAATTAACTTGTTTTGTTCGTATTTTTTAAAGTTTTTTTGGACCAATTTCAAAATTCCCGACCCAGTTTTTATTTTTTTAAAATACCGGATATTTCAAGGATAAAAACGGCACAGTCTTCAAAACTAGAGTTTGCGTATTTTATTATTTTTTTCTCGCAAACTTCAAGCTTTTGTATTTCATGCAAGATTCCAATCAAGGATTCAGCAGGATTCCAATTAAGGGAAAATTTGCGTGGCATCCTGAGACGCTTGCCACCATCGTTAATTAATGTTATGTTGTTATTTTTACAGGTTGTTCGGTTTTGGGTGATTTTCCTATTTCCAAAGTTAGTCCACTTTTGACGGCCAGAAGAAGTATCTTTTTTTCGCGAATTTCTAAGAAATAGCAGAAACCTTGAATCAAAGAGGTTTTTAGTCAATTTAATTATGCACATTAAAATTAATATTGCTGCTTTCAGGTTCTTAATACCGTTGGGACTATCCAAAAACCTAACCGCTTAATTTTCCATCAGCAGCATGCGGACAAGAAATCAGCTAAAACACAACGGCAGCAGCATGGACATCGCTCAGCGCCCTGTGGAAAACAGACACTCCCTGGCGGCCTCCCATCTAAACCTTAAACGCTCCGCTATCGAATCGCCGGGAAAAGGCCCGCAGAAAAAAAGAAGCGCCTTCGGAGATATAACAAATGTAATATCATTTGATGAGCATCGCCACGTATATAAACAATATTCCCAATTTTTTTTTGCAAGTTGTAAAGCAAAAAAACATAATTTTTAGTGTTTTTGGACAAAGACCGCTAACGTCTAAATCCTTTTTTTGAAAATTGTACGTAGTGTAGTTGTTACGTAAAAAATAAAATTTAAAAATAACTAGAAAAATTCCACACGTGAGGTGACGTGTACAAAATATCAATTTAAAGGATTTAAGCGTAAAATACAATTATAAAACATTTGTATAAACCAACCTGTGCACTCACCCTTCCCCCTCCCTGGTGTTTTAAAGGAGGGGGGGAACAAGAGGAAAGAGTAAAAAGAAGAAACAAAGAGACAAAAAAGCGAAATTTATGTAAAAACATGTATAAAATGGCTTTAAACGTATTAAAATAGACTAAAAACTGCAAAAATTAAGGGAAAATGGCGTCTTAATTGGTCAAAAATGGTGCCATACTTTTTTAGTGTTTTTTCATATTTTTTTGGTGGAGGAGATGCACAACACAGTGACAGTCCCATTTCGGGGTGGGAGGGCATTTCCAGACCGTGAACAGATCTGCAGACCTGTGCACGGTCTGGAAATGCCCATCGTTTTATTGGGGGATTTGCCTCTCCCCGTTTTATTGCCCCCCCCCCCCCGCCAAAAAATGAAAAAGTACCCTAAAATATGACGCCATTTTTGACCTATGATGACGCCATCATCGCGAATTTTTTGCAGTTTTTAGCCTATTTCAATGTATTTTAAGCCATTTTAGACCTATTTTTACCTTATTTTCGCTTTTTTTGTCCTTTTTTTCCCTTTTCCCTTCTTTTTTTTCTCTTTTTTCCCCCTGCTTGCCCCCCCCGTTTTATTGCCCCCGTTTAAAAAAAGTTGCCCCCCCCGTGCCCCCCCCATTTTGGAATTGCCCTCCCCCCGTTTTAACACCGGGGGGGCAGTGCACAGGTCTGGATCTGTATGTGTATACCCTACCTACATGCGCAAGGTGGTTGGGTGCATAGGTGTTTTGGGGGGGGGGGACAGAGGGGTGCACCCCCCTAGAGCCTAAATTTTGGACCCCCCTCCAGAAAAAATTCAGGGCCCCCCCCCTCCCCCCCCAAAGCTCGAGAGCGGTCCGGCCTGACCCCCCTTGCGTGGCTGACCCCCCTCCCCCAGGGGGTCCGGACCCCCCCTAACTTTTTAGGGGGTGTCGACCCGGGGTGCAAAATTTTGAAATCTAGAGAGGGTCAGGTGGGGTCCGGTGTCCAAAGCAAAACAGTTTTAAACCATAATAACTTTAATAATTGTTCTTTTTATAGGATAATACTACATTTTATTGAATAAAAAGCCATATTCATGTATAAAAAGCATGAATATGTGATGAAAATTCACGTTTTTGGAAGAAAATTTAGTATAAAAAAGGTACCTAAAATTTTCCCGAGAGGGGAGGGGGGGGTCAGATTTCAAAATCTAGAGGGGGTCAGGGGTAAAAAATTCGGAAATTTGGGGGGAAGGGGGGGGGCCCCTAGATTTTCTTCTAGGGAGGGGGGGGGGCCCAAAATTTCGAGGCCAGGGGGGGTGGACCCCACCCTGCCCCCCCTTTCTCACCTATGGGTATTTTGCCTTTCTCAGATTTTAACCCCCCCTAATTTGGGGTTTAACCCCCCCACTCTGGACCAACTTGCCCATGTATGGTTGTCAGTGATAAAAACAGAAATTTTGAAGAAAGGGGGTGCCTTAAAATTTTGTTTTGAAGTGGTGGGGAAATTAAGGTTAGAAGGTGTGTCCAACAATCACTCAAACAATTTTGCGTGCCCAGTGTAAAAAGTTTGCTCCCTCTGTGACGTGGCCTTTGAAACATCCAGAGTCTCTCAAAAATTTTTATTTTGAGATCCCATTTTTCTGCCTGAAAATTCGGAACCACTGGTATGGTTCAATATTCTACCTTTTATTTTTGTATGATTTAGATTGTTGTTCTAAATAAATGATTTTGTAGGCTATCTCTAACGTTATCATAGATTCCAGTAAAAAGAACAGCAAAAAACCTGGTTTCCAGTGCACTCAGAATCAAAATAGGCAATCTAAAAAACGGCAATCATCGCTAGGTAATAAATAAAATTTTGTTTTAGCGCCTTTTTTTAAATAAAGTTGTTTAAACCAGAAGTAAAAGTTTGGATACCATACACAAAAAATTAACTCTCCAACGCCCACCTGATAGTTTTCGCTTTGAAGTTCAACGTGCGCTCAATAGGATTTGTTTAAATCTTACCTCATCATCGCGAATCCCCGTTTCAAAAGAAAAATATGTTGTCAAAGCTGTTTTGCGTTTTTATAGCATGTGTTCAAAATGGGGTGATCAGAGTGAGTAGTTACAAGAAAGTATAACCCAAACTATAAACCAGGAATGTAATGTTTGGAATGCCTTGACCTCAAAATCTCTGTTAGCTTTGAAAGTATTATTTGCATATAGAGTCCACGAAATTTTAAACAATGAGTGAACACAAACACCACAAACGAATAAGAAATAAGATTTTCAAAAGAATGTTATAAGTAAGACTAAAATTATTAAAAATCTCAGACATGTGCACAGTTTGGATATCCCCCTCCCCCCGGAATATTAGTCCCCACCCCGCCCAAAAAAGAGAAAGTACGCAAATATTATGGCACCATCGTCGTGAATTTTGGCAGTTTTTAGCCTATTTTATGCATTTTAAGTAATTTTAGACCTAATTTTACCTTTTTTTCTCGCTTTTTTGTCTTTTTTTGTTTTTTCACCTTTTTTTCTTTCTCTCCTGCTTGCCCCCAGCTTTATTTATTGCCCCCCCCCCGTTTCAAAAAAACTGCTCTCCGCCCCCCCTTTCGGAATTGCCCCCCCCCAATCAAACCCCGAAGGAAGGTGCAGTGCACATATTTAAATTTTTTTATATTTCACATATTTTTTTATATTGTTTTTAACCACAACTAAAACTGTTTAGGTCCTATTTCAGAGGAGCTTTCCAAAGTTCCAGTGAAAACCAGTTCAGCGGGTACTTCGAACAGCCTTTCAGGGTCAACCGGCAGTCTGTTTTCAATATCAAGTTCTGAACAAGAAACGATGTACATACATATATTAAATTTTAAAATAATTGTTCTGTTATCATGATGAACAAGGGGGGGGGTAGGGTGGCGTCCACCCCCCCTAGCCTCGAAATTTTGTCCCCCCCAGAAAAAATCCAGGGGGCCTCCTCCCCTCCCCCCAAATTTTCGAATTTTTTACCCCTGACCCCCCTCTAGATTTTGGAATCTGACCCCCCCTCTCGAGAAAATTTTTTTAAGTACTTTTTTTATACTAAATTTTCTTCAAAAAACGTGAATTTTTAACACAAATTTATGTTTTTACACCCTTTTTATAGCATAATATCGCTTTTTATTGAACTAAATGTAGTATTATTTTAAACAAAAACTATTATTAAATATTTAATTGTTTAAAGTATTTTGTTTCGGAAATTGAACCCCACTTAACCCCCCTCTAGGCTTTAAAATCTTTCACCCCGGGTCGACCAAAGCAAGGGGCTTCGACCTTCTCCCCTCTAGAACCCCCTCCTAGATTTTAAAATGTCATTTACCCGGGGTAAACACCCCCCTCTAGCTTTTTGACCGTGTTCATCTATGTCTGCTATGAAAAAAGAAACAATGTTTTTTAGAGTGAGACTGTATCCAAATACAATTTTTAACACTTTCGTTTATTATTTTTTTTAGGGTCCACTGCCTCTGATTAACTGTTTTTATAAAACACATAAAAAGGTTCAAAGATATTCAAAATTCGAAACAAAAATTTTTGTTTCTAGAATAGAGCGGTAGTTCAATAGGTAGTTAGTAGAGCGGTAGTTCAATCCACTTAAAATAGAGCGGTAGTTCAATCCACTTAAACAAAAAAGTAGGAAAAAATGCTTTAAATTTTTTAAACAATTCCGGTATAAAAAGTACAAAATGTTTTTTAGTAAAAAAGGTTTAAGCTTGCCAAAATCATAGTACCTATAAGTTGGTTTTAAAAGCGTAAAAAGTCCCTTTTTTAAAATTTAGCGTTTTGAGAATCACGGCATAGATGAGATGGCAAGTCGCTCAGACCTGTGTACTCCCCCCCCCACCCGAAGGTTTTATTGGGGGGGGGGGCAAGAAGGGAAAAAGGATAAAGAAGAATGGGACAAAAAAAGCGAAATTTAAGTAAAAATAGGTGTAAAATGGTTTAAAATGCATTTAAATAGGCTAAAAACTGCAAAAATTTCACCCTGACGGTGTCATGATAGGTCAAAAATGGCGCCATAATTTTTGGGTACTTTTTCTTTTTTGGGTGGGAGGACGGACAAATCCTCCACTCAAACGAGGGGCATTTCCAGACCGTGCACAGGCACAGGTCTGGTCTCTTGTTTCTTTTTTTGGGAGGCATGCATTGGCAAGTTGGTCCGAAGTAGGTGGGGGATTAAAACCTGACTTAAGGAGGGTTTAAAATCCAAGAAAGTATTATTTTACCCATATCGTTTTGTATTTTGTGTTTTTTTTGGAGTGCATTTTGTTTGTTGTCAATTTTACCCATATATCCCCCCATGGATACAGCCCTTGGGGTGGGGGTGGAGGGGATGGGTAAAATTTAAGGGCTTATTATAATTAAAATTGTAAATTTGCGTTATATTCCACTTTACGTTGCCCTTCTTTCTTTCTCACTTATGTTTATAAATCTCTTAATAATTAATAATGAGTTTTTGGGAGCTTTTGTCACGTTTAAAGTGGTAAATTCCCCCGCATTTGTGTTTCCATCTTTATAGGCACCTTGCACTGGAACTCGGTTTATACAGGAAGTATGCAATATGTCTAAGCGTAACCATAATGCAGACCTGTGCACTGCCCCCCCCCCCCCCGGGGTTAAAACGGGGGGGGCAATTCCAAAACGGGGGGGGGCCCCGGGGGCAACATTTTTTAAACGGGGGGGGGGGGGGGCGAGCAGGGGGGAAAGAAAAAAGAGAAAAAAAGGAGAAAAAAAGAGAAAAAAAGAAGGGAAAAGGGAAAAAAGGGACAAAAAAAGCGGAAATAAGGTAAAAATAGGTCTAAAATGGCTTAAAATACATTGAAATAGGCTAAAAACTGCAAAAAATTCGCGATGATGGCGTCATCATAGGTCAAAAATGGCGTCATATTTTTAGGGTACTTTTTCATTTTTTGGCGGGGGGGGGCAATAAAACGGGGGGGGCAAATCCTCCAATAAAACGGGGGGGGGGGGCATTTTCAGACCGTGCACAGGTCTGATAATGGATAATTACCGTATCTCCTACTTATCTTTCGTAGTATGCATGCAGATGAGGCGATCGAAAGCGTGCGAAATTTCGATCGGTTGATCTGCATACTACGAAAGATAAGTAGGAGATACGGTAATTATCCATTATGGTGAGGTTTATGTATATTGCATACTTCATGTATAAACCGAGTTCCAGGGCAAGGTGCCTATAGAAATACAACACAGTTATTTTTGAAAAAGCTTAAGGGATTATTCCGCTAAAAATCACTTGCAGCAAAGTTGCTCGGTTTTTTTGTTTAATTTTTAAAATCTTAAGTTCTTATTATTTTAGCGCAATCCCAGGACAAGCATCTGGATCTTCAGGTTCGTCTAACGATTCAGTACATGCCAATAACTTACGGAATAAACAAATATGCGAAGCCTTGGATGCTATACCGGCGTCAGTATCGGCACCGGCTAAAAAAGCAGTTGGTTTTTATTTATTTCGCGTTTATTAAATTATCAAAAATCAAAAAATCTTTGTCTTATTGTTACAGACCTGTGCACGGTTTGGAAATGCCCTCCCCCCGCTTTATTGGAGGATTTGCCACCCCGTTTTATTCCCCCCCGCCAAAAAATGAAAAAGTACCCTAAAGTTATGACGCCATTTTTGACCTATAATGACTTCATCATCGTGAATTTTTTGCAGTATTTTAAGCCATTTTAGACCTATTTTTACCTGATTTTCGCTTTTTTTTTGTCCTTTTTTTCCTTTTCCCTTCTTTTTTCTCTTTTTTTTCTTTTTTTCTTTTTTTCTTTCTTTTTTTCCTTATTTTTTCTTTCTCCCCTGCTTGCCCCCCCCCCCCCGTTTTATTGCGCCCCCCCCCCGTTTCAAAAAAAAATTCCCCCCGTGCCCCCCCCAATAAAACTCGGGGGGCAGAGCACAGGTCTGTTGTTAAAATGGTCAAGTTATTAAACTAAAAAAACACGAAAGACAAAAACAAAACAGTAGTATACACATACCATTAATTTGTAGTATCTTTTTTCATTCTTTAGTAAAATAGCTGCAAACAATTTTGGGGATAAACGGCACTGTAGAGAGGCATAAACGGTTGGTACGGTTGGACAAGCAATCTAATCCGGCTATCCAGTAGCCACCCTAAAAATTACCTGCTGCTTTAGTATAAGGGGCCAGTGGCGTGCCCAGGATTTCATTTCAGAGGGGCTGGTCTGAGGGGGGTAAATACTAACCCTGAAGAAGGGTCTGAGGGCGGCAGCCCCCTAGAAATAGGTTGTCCCGGGGGGCAGAATGCCCCCCGGGGGACTATTATTATGTTTTTGAAAGGCATCAGGAAAGTTTCTGTATTTATATTATAGAAAAAAATTTCTCTTCCAAAATTCAAAAAACGTAAGGGTCCCTCCTCTCTTACAAAAAATCCGGCTTCGTCGGATTTCGGGGGGGGGGGGGCGCCCCCATTTTTGGCATATGATGACGCCATCATCGCAATTTTTTGCAGCTTTTAGCTTATTTCAATGTATTTTAAGCCATTTCAGACTTATTTTTACCTTATTTTCGCTTTTTTGTCCCTTTTTTCTCTTTTTCCCTCTTTTTTTCTCATTTTTTCTCCTTTTTTCTTTTTTTCCCCCTGCTTGCCCCCCCCCCATTTCAAAAAAGTTGCCCCTGCGCCCCCCCCCCCCCCGTTTAAACCCGGGGGGGGGGGGCAGTGCACAGGTTTGGTCGCCTGTCCACCTTTCACCGGTCTTTTTAAATTTTAATTAGGTGTTGGTTTGGTAATTTCAAGATTGTTGCACAGTGCACCTGCACTCTATATCAACCAACATTGAGTTACTGCTGTTCTAATATTATGTTTTGTATTAATTAGTATTAATTAATCGGCTTATGTATTTATATTAATTAAACACTTCTATTACAAAAATTTGCTGTAAAAAATTCTAAAATATTAAAACAGGTTGTAAAAAACGGCAGAGTTTATTGTATTTTATTATTTTGTAGGAAACCGTCCAAGTTTGTGATGAAGTTTTTAAATATGATAAAGAAAATGATGGAGACATATTTAATGTGCCAGAATATGCTATGGAAATTTTTCATTATTATAGGACAAGAGAAGTTAGTTATTTAAACTTTTCCTTGCACTTTTAGGTTGGTAATACTTCTATATTGCTTTGAATAGGCCACAGACTTTGCACTTGTGGTCACCGCCCCCCCCCCCTACTGCCCTAAGGGTCCTTTAAAAAAAGGGGATTAAAAGATGACTTTTAAGATGAGAATTTCGAATAAAATTAAGGGGGCATGGTAAAAAAGAAAAATCGAAATAACATAAAAAGAGAAAATTAGGTAAAACAGTAAAGGCTGGTTCACATCCAAGTGACAGCTGACAAGTGACGCAGTGCACACACCGTTGACAGCGCAGCAGCAATGACGGAGTAATGATGTAAACGCACGCCGACGCGGAATGCTTTACTTGTCAGCTGCCGCTCCGGTGTGTGTGAACCAACCCTAAAAAATACAAAAAAATACATAAATTTATAAAATGGTTTAACATGCTGCATATTATGATTTTTTTATATTTGTAAGTATCAAAGGGGAAGTATCGCCGGGCGTGTACGATTGTTATCGAACAATGGTGATAAATTAATTAAAGGTAAACCAAACGTGGCTGCAACAGTTGTTCGTTGGATTAAAAAATGCCCCCCCATTAAGTAACCACTCAAATCCTGAGAATCTGACGTCACTTTATCAAACAAATACTCTGTAATAAATCAAATCTAATTGGCTGATAAAGTGACGTCAGATTCTCGTGATTCAAAAATGGTTACTTAATAGGGACATTTTTTAATCCAACGAACAGCTGTTGCAGCCACCATAGGTCACCGAAGGGGGGGTGTAGGGGGGGCCCCCCCCCCCCCCCCCCTACGGCCTCTGAGACCTATCCCCCCCTAAGGCCCATTTTTGACCCCTCCCCCCCCCCATCGACCCCTTGAACCCCTGACCCCCCCCCTAAGGCCCATTTTTGACCACCCCCCCCTAACTAGACAATCCCAAAAAATGCTTAAAAAATGGTCAAATTTCGTCAAAAAATTTTAATTTTTGTTAAAAAAAAGGGTACCGGGGGTGTCACCCCCCCCCCCGTGCTTTTTTTAAAAAAAAAACACCCCGGGGTGTGACCCCCCCCCCTGGAGGTCAAAAACCTCCACACCCCGGGGTGTGGACCCCCCCCTGAGCCGTCGAAGGTCGGTGACCTATGGCAGCCACGTTGGGTTTACCTATAGCTAAAGATGAATTTTATCAGGGTGAAAAAAAATAACTAGATGGTAAAGTAACTACTCGTTCTTTGAGAAAATATCACGTGGAGAGAAACACCTGACGCAACTTAATAATAATTGGTTTACATCATCTCTTACCATGGGCGTAGCCAGAGGGTCTAAGGGGTTTCGAACCCCTCCTTTTGGGTCGGCAAAGGGAAAAATTTGAGGTTAGACCTCTTTTTTGGGTCGCCAGGGGTAAAAACTGGTGGTCTAGAACGGCCATTTTTAAAAAATTTTTCTCGTGCTTCGCTCCGCTCAGCGCGAGATTAATAGGTCTCCCCTTCCTAATGGCTAATGTGTGTTACTTTATTTTGTAATCTTGGTATGAGCATCCTGGACCCTAGTATGAGCATGCTAAACCCACCCCATTCTTAATGATTTTATTGGTCTTCACTATCAAATTTGTGTTATATACTTTTTTTTTGTAATCTTGATAAGACCACGCTGGACCCTTCCCTTTAGATTGTTATATTGTAAGATTGAAAATATAAGGGTTAGGAGAGGAGAAGTAATTTTAAAAACATTTTCTCGCACTTTGCTTTGCTCAGCTGTAATTCAATGTACTCATTTTTCAATTGTTAATGTTTTGGAAATCAGAAATTTTAAGGTATCAAATTGCTTGTAAAAATATTTTTTCTTTGTTTTATGAACTTTTTTTATTAAATAATAGGAACATAATGAAGAACGTGGAATAAACAAGGCACTAAAGACTCCGCGCGAAGCGCGAAAATTTTTTTAGTTCTTTTATAACCTTTAGGATTTCGTTGGACCCCTATCCCTGGACACCCCTTTCCGAAATTTTGTTCAGGGTTGGATGGACCCCCCCTTCTGAAATCCTGGCTACGCCCATGTTTCTGACAACTTTTATTATTATTATTTTCATTAATCGCGTTCATTCTTCTTTTTTTTCTGACGGCGAGCCTCTACGCTCTTTTAAATTCAGTCTGAAGGATTTTAACTTTAATTGTTTCTTTTTTTTGAAATTTTCTATTTTTTTTTTAAATTTTCTAAATTCATAATATAACATGTAAGATCTTTTGCTTAGAATATTATATTTTTCATGTTTGTTCAAAAAATCAAATTCAGTAACATGTATCATTAAAACTACTTTACAGGAACGTTTTTCTGTTGGAAATTATCTGCCTAATCAATTAACGCTGTCAACTTCAATGAGAGCTATTCTTGTCGATTGGATGGTGGAAACGCAGGTTCGTTGTTTACTCTGTTGTTTGTTCATTTTCTCGTTCAACATTTTACACGATAATTTTTATCTCTTCCCTTTACAAAAAATTAGGTTTGTCGGATTTGAGGTGGGAGCGGCCGCCCATCCGCCCTTGGTTCAGGTTGTCGAATGAGGAATCCTCTGAAGTGTTGAGTGGGAAATTCATTCACTTAGTTTTTCTTCGTCCCAATTAAATTGTCTGCTTTTATTTCTTGGTCACATTAGTACAAACTAGATAAATATTTAGCTTCCTATCCTTCTATAAAAATTAATGATAAAATTTTTAAAATTGGTAATACTGATGACAATAATCGGATAATTTACTGGATTGTGCCATTAAGCTATATAAGTTTTTAACGTTTTGGTTTTTTAATTAAAATACGCAGCTCTGTAAGCCCATGGTTTTAGGAAAATTTCGAGTTAAACCATGAAACCCTATACCAGGCCGTGAAAATGACGGATTTGTATCTGGATCGTGTGGAAGTGAGCAGAGAAGATCTGCAATTGGTGGGAGCAACTGCAATTTTCATTGCCGCCAAGTTTGATGTAAATTATTGTTTGTTGAGTAGGTAATTATGAACAGGTGACAAGTCTCCTAGTTTACTGTAGCAAATAGATTTATTCTATAAGTACCTTAAATACTTTAGGCTAATTTTGCTTCGGCAGTTTTGATATGGGCTGGAGATAAGGATAATTTTATTCAGTAAAAATTTTAAGCAAATCAATCGGTCATTTTTTTTCAGGAAAAAAGCATTAAAACATTTTGTGAGTTTGAGTAGTCATATGCATATAGACCTGTGCACGGTCTGAAAATGCCCCCCCCCCCGTTTTATTGCCCCCCCCCCCCGCAAAAAATAAAAAAAATACCCTAAAATTATGACGCCATTTTTGACCTATGATGACGCCATCATCGCCAATTTTTTGCAATTTTTAGCCTATTTCAATGTATTTTAAGCCATTTTAGAGCTATTTTACCTTATTTTCGCTTTTTTGTCTTTTTTTTTTTGCTTTTCCCTTCTTTTTTTTCTTTTTTTTCTTTCTCCCCTGCTTGCCCCCCCCCTTTTTTATTGTCCCCCCCCCGTTTCAAAAAAGTTGCCCCCTTCCCCGTTTTGGAATTGTCCCCCCCCCAATAAAACCCTAGAAGGGGCAGTGCACAGGTCTTTGCATATCATTGCATTTAAAAAAATTAAATAGTTTTTGTTTTAAGCCTATTTGGTTTGGCAATAAACTTTGACTACGAAATTGTTTAGGAAAGAGTTCCTCCGTGCGCAGATGACTTCCTCTACATTTGCGATGATGCTTACACTAGGAACCAACTAATGGAAATGGAAGAATCCATGCTAAAAACTCTGGAATTTGACATTGGAATGCCGCTCTCTTACAGATTCTTAAGGAGATACGCTAAGGTATTCTTAGTAAAAAATATTAATGCGCAATCATTAAAACTATAAGCAAACCAAGTTGACTGCTGATTTGTAGCAGTCTATCTCTCTTTAAACGTTTTAATTATCGGAATAATTAAGGAAAGTTTGTATTTTGCTACAACAATATATCAATCATTGTAAAAATAAATATGTGTAATTTTTTCCATTTTGTTGCTTATTAATTCTTTTTGTTTAGGCTACCAAAGCGACGATGGAACTTTTGACTTTAGCCAGGTACATTTTGGAAACAGCTTTGCTTCATTATGAGTTTGTAACAGAAGCAGACAGTCGAATGGCCGCCTCTGCCTTTTTACTCGCCATGAAAATGAAAAAATCCGGAGAGTGGGTAAGTGCCTTTTAGATTTGTTTTTTCTACGTTGATGTGCAATTGCACATAAACGTAGAAAAACTATGCTTAAAAGAAAAAGAAAAACAATGTTCTTATAGATTTGAAAGCTACAAGAACATGAGTTTTGATATTTTTTAAAAAACAATAGAAACGATTTTTTGTCCTATTTAACCGTTTGTAGTGTAAATTTTGTATTTTAGAGTGACGTTCACGAATTTTACAGCGGATATAAACAGTGTGAGTTAGAAAAACTTATGTGGAGGTTGAACGCCATGCTTCGCGGGCCCCCGCCTGCTAAAAGCGTCAAAACCGTTTCCACTAAATATTCCCACGAGTAAGCAGAGTTTTTTTTTGTGGTTTTTCTAATGTATGAAGAATTTGAGCAAGATGTTTCACCGCGACACTGTACATCAAATGTACTATGTGATCGGAGGCGTGTCACTCACTCTTTCACTCAGGTCCGTCGTAGCCGACATACATATGATTTAATAAAGTACATTATTATGATTAAGAAAAGAAAACATGCTAAAAAAAAACAAAATAATATTGACATTAACGAAATAAAAAATTTAACAACAAAACGAGTTTGTTGTACAAACAAAAATATTCTATAGTCATACATGAGCATAAGAGGAGGTAGGGTGGGGTCCACCCCCTCCCCCTGGTCTTGAAATTTCGGACCCCCCTCCCTAGGAAAAAATTTTTAAATTTTGACACCCTACTTCCTCTGAAATTTTAAATTGACCCCCTTCCCCCTCCCCTTCCGAACCAAATTTTGGGTATGAATTTAGGTCAAAAATTACTGTCACAAACACGGTTTTGTAGTAAAAAAGGTATTTTTATACTCTTTTTTTATACATAAATAGCCTATTTTAGTATATAAAATTCCATATTAGTGCTAAAAAACTAGAATAAATGATTTAATGTGACTTTATCTGGAAACCAAACCCCCTCTGACCTCCCTCTGGATTTCAAACTGGTCTACCCTGGGTCGACCCCCCCCCCTAAAAAACTAGGGGGGTACGGACCCCCCTCCTAGCTTTCAAAGAGCTTTTTTATTTACTCGGGGTAGCCACCCCTCCCCAAGCTTGCTGGTCCATGCTCATGTATGTCTATAGTTTAGAAGAAGTGCGTAACTAAAAATTTATTGTTTATTTTAGGGTTTTCTTTGAAGTGGCGAAAATTCCTCCGCTTAGTGTTGGTGGTCTGCAGACTCTGTAACATTTTTTGTTGACTTTTTTGTGTATTATTTCCTGTTTAGTGTTATATTTTAAGTGTTAGGGCAAATTTATTTCATATTAAGTTTATGAATATTTCTTTATAAACTTAAATTTTTTAAAAACGTTAGATTAAATTAAACAATTTTTTGAAAGAATTAAAATAAATATTTAAAATTACCGTTCGTTAGTTATAATCAGCCATCCTGAATTGTAAAATGAAAAATTTTTTGTTTATGAACACAAAAATTTTCTCTAACACTTTGTACTACCAAAGAAGATTAATAAAAACTGGTGCCGAGTTCTGTCCAAAAGTAAGCTACAGATTGGAATTACCGAAGATTATTTACTGTTTTTAATATTGTTCGGATTCTTATAACTGCTGTTTGTTAATTACGTTTGCGGTCAATTGTTAAATTTTTGTTATAATTTTGTCTACGAGTATCGTTGCTGTCTTTAAACTAAAGATCTCTTTAATATTAACTTTGTAAGTTTAATGTTAACTTTTAATTTAGCATATTTAGCTTTTTATTGGTTAGATATTAATATTATACAAAGTGGCGTGCCCAGGGGGCGGCCGCACCCCCCCCCCCCCCCGAAATCGAAATCCGGATTTTTTCGTAAATGGGGGACCCTTACGTTTTTTGAATTTTTAGAGAGAATTTTTTGCTTTAATATCTGATGCCTTTAAAAAGCATATTAAGCAACCAAATTTTTCCCGCTTCGCGGGTAGTTTAAATTGCCAATTTCTCTTAGTTTTTCGATTTCAAATCGATTTTGTCGCTTAATAGTTAAGGCATAACTACCATAAACAATATTAACCTCTTATTAACGTTTTAAACACATATTTTTAATGTATAGGGAATTAGGATAAAAACGTTAAATTTTGTCATAAGTATCATCAGGAATTAAAATTTCTAGTGTATTTTAGCGCCTTAAATTAAAAATTTTCTTCCCCTAGGGGCATTCTGCCCCAGAACCCCCCTTATTTCTGGGGGACTGCCTTTCGCCCCCAGACCCTCCTTCTTGGTTAGTATCCCCCCAAGACCGCCCGGCCGCCACCCCTCGAAATGAAATTCTGGGCACGCCATTGATTATACATAGCAATAGCACTGGTAATATATATTAATTTAAATTCTGTTTTAGATAAATATTCTAATACCCGAAAAGTTGTCTTCGAAAAAATGTACACATAAAAACAATTATTATGTGATGAACTAAAAAATCAGAGTAGCACAGACTAATGGTTTTTGTATTTATCATTCTGCTAATAATGATTAATGCAAAATGCAAATAATGAATAATAGTGCTTCTCTCTGTATTAATCATTCTCTTTTTTTTTCGAAATAATTGTTTTTTACAAAACTTTTAGCATAAATTTTAGAAAATGGTAGGTAGGTAATCAATAAAGTAAACAATAAAAATTGAGACAACGCGTAATAGTATAATTTGATAGTATTCAATAAATCAGCTGAATGTAGTGTAAAATCTTGGGCTTAGCCGTAGACTTATCTTATTTATTATTTTATTATGCGGGTTGCGTACAACCAACGACTGCCAGTTTAAACCTCGTTATATTTATATATCTATGCCATTTTTAAAATTAAATTTGGGTTTTATTTAGCGGCTTTTGTGCATTTCTTGGACCGTACCTTTGTGATATGGTAAACCGTTTTCTTAACACGCGTTAAGATCGGGTGGGATTTTAATTCTTCTTTATTGTAATATTTTGTTGTAAAATAAGTGTGCATTCATTATGTTCTATAAGTGTGTTACAACTTACAATAAATCAAGTTAAGACAATAATTAAAGCGATATCTGTTTACTTTAATAACACCAGGCATTATTATGATGAGTCCCTTTTAAAGAATTAAATTTTAATTATTTCCTGCTTGATTAATGTTTTTAACGTCATTTTGAAACTGGCCTATGTCACTTTCGCATTGAGATACAGTAACCTTACTTTCGTTCGGTAATAAATTACTTTATACTGAATCACACGAACTATTCTTTTATATTTGTGGATAAATTTTATATTGTATTATTTTTTTTCTGATTATGTAATTTATTTTTAGTTTTTGTATGGGAACTTACACGTTTATTAACCTTTTAAAGAGAAAATCCCCCCAAACCCTCTCCTTGTGTAATTCTGGGTACGCCTCTCTAATTGTTCCTTATCATAATTTATCAACTTTTATAATTTGTTTTTAGGACAGCTGTTCCGTACTGTGTTAAATTTTTTTTAAAAAGCTCAAAAAATCATTGTTAATAGTAAATATTTCTATGTTTAAATATAAAGGTTTTGTTATTTATTATAATCATATTTATTAAACAATCTAAAAGTTAAGTCAAATTTAGCAAATACCAACTCTTATTGATGTAATGATGCACATTAGTTTCTTCGTCGATATTTTACGGTTTTTGCCGTATTAAAAATGTGATTTTAGAATTTTGGATCTCTTTTTAAACTAAAATGTTAAACTGCAATAAATTTGTTGAAATAGGCTTAAAACCTTTTTATGCGATATTAATATTGCAGCAATATATTCCCACCTATGCGTCCTTTTTCTCAACAATTATATTCTCAATTTTTTTAACACTAGTAATCTTCTAAGTTTTTTTTTCAATGCGCGTCGTTTAAGTTCAAACTGTGCTGTAATTGTAATTCGTTTTGTTTTGTTTTTTTTTTCTTCAAAATATACATAATTTTCACGAAAATAGTGATAGGAAAGTTACATTAATGTATAGATAAATAATGTTTCTGCTGCAAGCAAGTCGTAATTAATTAATTTAAGAATTTGTGTAAATTAACCTTTTTGTTGTTCACTTCAGTTGTTATTTCGAATTCACATCATCTCTGAACATGTTTTTTTTTTAATTTTAACAAAATAATCCTCTTTATAACAATAAATACTTAGGTTTTTTCGCGTGTTTTTAAAATTTTTATTGTATTTTCAATCCCGATTTTAAAAAAAGCGTTTAATTTTTTCAGTTCAAGTGTAAAAATATTTTTTTTACTTTCTTATAAAGTTTTATACTAATATAATACTAGTTCATAATTATAAAGTTTTATTTACTATATAAATTATAAATTTTCTCAGTAATTTTATTTTCTTTTGGGTTTACAACAAAGTTATTACCATTACGGTAAGATAAATATACAATTTGTCCTACTATGAAGTTTAACAAAAACTATGAGTTTGTCCTTAGAGATAATTCAGGCTTGTATTAACAAAACGATGTGTGTTTAACATAGCTTTGTTAAGGAGTTATATGTTATAATGTGCATCAGTTGCTATTTAATCTGTGTTTATATTTCTCGACGATTGTTTTGTTTATAACAATATAAAGTAAACATTATGTATACTATTTTGCTAACATTGTACTTCGAAAGGCATGCAGACATGTGTTAAGTTTAAAAGATAGATTGTGCGATAAATAAAAATAGGTTAGAAAGCTAGCATTAACTGAGCATTATTATTTTACCAACCAGCTATAGGCACCTTGCACTGGAACTATAGTTATACATGAAGTATGCAATATACATAAGCGTCACCATAATGGATAATTACCGTATGTCCTACTTATCTTTCGTAGTGCAGATCATCCGACCGAAATTTCGCGCGCTTTCGAGGGTTAATTTGCATACTACGAAAAGATAAGTAGGAGATACGGTAATTATCCATTATGGTGACACTTATGCATATTGCATACTTCATGTTTAAACCGAGTTCCAGTGCAAGGTGCCTATACATTTTATTGGAACAATGATTAATCCCGTAATAAAACAATTTGACGCCAGTAATTGTCATGCACTAAAAATGGCACTGCAACTGCTATTTATGAAAAAGTGTAGAAATGGGTCTGCTAAAAAAGGGGTAGTATATATACTTCTGCGTATATCAGGGCAATCTGTGTGATGCACCAAAACACAACTAGCCAATCTGTGCAAGAAATTAAATTTGGGAATAGATCAGCCAATTGAACCATGTATTAAATTTCCACAAAGTATGCCCGCTTAAAACATTTCATTTCCAATTATTTTGTGAAAACTGGACCTACCCACCAGAAAAAAAATTGGGTCAGTGGTCCTATGCCACGTAACATGTCTCAGATTGAATGCATCGAAAAAAGTGCCGCTTTTTTGTATTAAAGTATTACAGATTGCTTTTCTTATTTGATAAACCGAAAAAAAAATACGAAAAACCATAGCCGCACATATTTCAAAATGTTTAAATTGTTTTTAAATCTCCGGTTTTTTTAAATAAAAGATAAAAATTATTATTTGATAACAAATTCTAATTTGTGTCGAAATCGCCGACCCAAAATTTGTTATTCTACTGATTCATAGGGAAAAAAGTTCTAGTAATTTGTCGCGTTGAGCCCTTTCGTTGGTATTCGTAACACGTAAAATCTACCAAATCTAACACGAAACTCCGCCGCTTCCAAAGTGTAAAACCAACTACTGAAACAAGCGCAAATTCAAAACGACAACTACCAAAACAATAAGTGCAAATTTAAAACAGCGAAGTATTACAGTTGGATATATTTGCAACGTTATTAATTTCATAAACCTTTTTATGCTGTAGCCGTAAGCGTAACCAATACAGGTTTTTTAAATTACGAAAAACCTGAAATTTTGTATAAAGAATTAAGACACCATATGCTATTATATTAGCATATTTTTAAGGCTATGCTCTAAAAGATATTGCAGTTCTGGATTCATAAATTATTCAGTTTATTCTATGGTCGATTCGATTTATAGTGTGCCATTTATTATGTTTTTTGGTCAAAAATTATTTTTCTAAAAAATTTTTGGTATTTTTGGTGTAAATTTCTATTCCGCATCCCTTTACTATCAGAGGTATGCTTTTAATTACCTATTCTTTACAATGCCATTATAATAGCTGTCTTAATTTTTTAATTACATAACAAAATATAAATAAATGATATTACTATTCTAATGGATCACTCATAATTTTAACAATTATACCGTTAATAAGATTATTATTATAAAAATTATCTCAGAATCTTTTAGCCCTATATATATTAACAAATCGTTTCATAAAGTATAAACATATGAAGGAAAAATACCAAAGGTACATTATACTAACTGTCATCTTACGCCATAACTATATATAATTCTTTTACTTTGATTTTAACAGCATACTAATCACGAATGACACCTACTAATAAATAAATATGACGGGAAGTGTTTGCTGATGAGTATCAGCTTTCCCTTATATTGAAATAGCCTGCACAAACAAGGCACGAAACAGGCATAATAATTAAAATGTTTTATTAAAATCAAAAACAATAATCCTAAAAAGTATATAAAATAAAAAAAATTTTTTTATTAAAAATCAACATAATTTGATATATCATAGAAAACTTACTAAAAGCATGAATATTCATTTATTTTTAATTTTGTTAAAAATACTTCTACTCACACAGGTACTTCTCACTGATATTATATCTCTTTAAACTTCATTACCAATAACATTATTTTTTACTGCTAAAAATAATTTTCATTAAAAAAAGTATTTTACTAGTAACACTATTTACCCAATAATTACTAACAAAAGCTACTTAAAATAACGTCATACTAATCTTATTTATGAATAAACTCAGTAAGTTGATTATTAAAAATTCACTTAAAATCTGCACAATTACCTTTGAAACTTCATATAAATAGTGACACCTAAAGGTAAACCCAACGTGGCTGCAACAATCGTTCCTTGGATTAAAAAAATGCCCCCATTAAATAACCATTCAAATCACGAGAATCTGACGTCACTTTATCATCCAAATAAATTCGATTTAATACAGAGCATTTGTTTAGTAAAGTGACGTCAGATTCTCTTGATTTAAATGGTTACTTAATGGGACATTTTTTAATCCAATGAACAACTGTTGCAGCCACGTTGGGTTTACCTTTAGTATATATGCTTCTTGCATATATACGAAATGTCACTAGCATGTATGTTTATACATAGGGTAACTAGCTTAAGATCGGCCGGGCCTTGGGTTGGGCCACCAATTTAGGGTGTTAGACAATTGGCTTATTTTTAAAACACAAAAGAACTAGCTTAAAAGTAACTGGATGAATGTTGAATAAAGTGTTTTTGCAAAAGTTTTTATTTTTGTTATTTTGCATTATCAACATTTTCATACAAAAAGTGAATTTTTTGTGATTTTTTTTAATTTTTGCTTTGTTTAAACTGCATCAAATTTAGAACCCACGCAGCACTATTTTAAAATATCTTCTATAAAGCTCAAAATTGTTAATTTTCATGTTTTGTTATTTTCTTCAAAATCACTTTGCAATGTGTTTAACGAACTGCGCATTTTAAGATTCCGTTAATTTCGGCCACCTTATAATTCAGGTGTAAGAAGCTGCCATTTTTTGCTGTTTTCAAATATCATCGTACTACCGTATTTATAAAGAATTTTTTTTGCTCGTTTGACTTTTTTGACGCTTTTTAAGCCAAAAAAAATTCAACAAAAAGTAGAGGTTATTAAAATTTGTTTTTTAAGGTTTTGACATAAATATCTAAAATTTTGTTAATAACTAGAAAAATTTGCACATGGGAAAAAAATTAAGTTATATGCACCAAGAACAATACCTAAGGATAGATTTACAACCTTTCAAAATTTTTATCGTTCGTTTTAGCAATAGTTACAGCCATTTTTTTCTAGGTGGCCGAACTTAATGGCACACGCCTTAACTTCGGCCACTTTAAAAAAGTAGTTTAAAGCTCCACTGATTTTTAATTATAACAGAAATTTTCAAATTTTGCACTGAAATAACAAAAATAGCTTTTGTTAGATTTTTAGATTGAAAGAGCCACAAAATAATTATTCAATAAAATAAAAAAGGTGGCCGAACTTAAGTTTACCCTACATGTTAAATGTCTCTTTAGCGTATATGCTTTATGCATATACGTGAAATGTCTCTAGCATGTATGTATGCTCAATGCATACATGTGAAATGTCTCTATTTTCTTTAGCGTAACTATACCAGTAGATTATAAAAATATTTTGGCAGCTTTACCACTTTTTTTTCGTATTTTAAAATTCTTCTTACCCCCTTTTTTACCTTCCAATATAGTTTTTTATACAGGAGTTTTACATTTTTCGTTATATTGTTAAATTTTTGAATTAATGAAGAATCACGACGGTTAATAATAATGTACACAACTGTCTCGAGAAGATTTAAAAATAATTAGTATATGACGTTGATTGAACCTAAAAACAAGATAATAATACTCGAAAATAACATAAACATAAAAAAAACTGGTTGTATATATTTTTTCTGCATTTTTTCCGGTCGTATACAAATTATTTTTATTTCTTCTCAAGACCTTTGTGTACATTGAATTAACCGTTGTGATTCTCCATTGAAATGCTCACATAAGCTGATTATTTATAGAACTAAATTTACTGGATAAAAATAAAATATAAAATTATACAACAAACAAGGCATAGAAGATAAATGTAGTGCAAAACTTATTTGCAATAATGATAAGACAAAACACAATTATTGATAAAACACATTTACAATTTTTAACAAAACACTACTATAAAACATAAAATAAAACTATTACATAATATAGCTACAAACTATGGCGTTTTGGGCATAAGTTTCAGACGCCTCCGTGCTGCCTTCGTCAGTTCTACACGGATTCTCACTCAGTTACCTAACAATTTTTTGCATAAAAATATACAAAAATACATATTATATAACAAAAAAATTTTATTTAGTAAACAAATAAAACCTAAAACATTAACAAGCTTTACACCAATTTATGTAATTTAACACTATGGTAAACATTTTCAAATATAAAAAAGAGTCATTCTGGATTACACCAAATACAGTTACATGCTGCAAGCAAAAACATTCTGGAATTAACCAGGTGCAGTAAAAAGACTACTAAACAGATAAAACTATAATTAACAATCAAATTTATTTAACAATTTGTATTACTCCAGATCCAGATGCAGTTAACCACTGCAAAAATAAACATCCTGGAATTAGGTGAAGCATGAAGACTGTTAAACAGATAAAACATCATAACAAAACACTTTTAATAAACATTCTGGATTACTCCAGATACAGTTAACTCCTGCAAAAATAAACATCCTGGGATTACCAGGTGCAGCACAAAGACTGCTAAACAGCTAAAACTGTAATAATAAGCTAAATTTAATAAACATTCTGGATTACTCCAGATGCAGTTTAAAACTACAAGAAAAACATCCTGGGATTAACCAGGTGCAGCCCAAAGTCGTCTGCAAAACTAATAAATCTGTAATAACCAGCTACATTAAAAACACTGGAACAATCTGGATTGCAGTTGGCCTAATATATAATAATCTGGATTATGGTGTCCGTTTTCATCCAGTCTTCTTTTCTTTATTCTTTTTTGTGTGTGTTTGTGTGTGTTTTTTATCAACCAGAAGTTATGTAAACTAGTAATGTTCCTACCCTCCAATATCATGCTCCGGAGCTCCGGCTATTTAAAGCGGAGGGAGCTCCGGAGCTCCGCCCCTTAAAGGAGCGATTTCAGGCTTATTTAAAGGTGCGGTGCGGTAAACTTTTTGTCTTCGATTGTGATATTTTTTGTGAAAACCTTACCCCTGCCCCCAATAGCCCACAAAATTTTTTTCAACAAAATATCTCCATTGCGTTTTTCGACAATTCTGTACGTGAAAGATTGCTAAATGGGTATGAAGATTTCTGTTACAAATTATGCACTCAAAGAAAGAGCTACTTTCTACTTTAATTTGATACCTTGATCGATAAGATTGGCGCAGTATTTACTGAGATATTGTGTTTCTCATACAAAAACGATCGATTTTTTCGCTAAAAACACGAAGTGAAGGAAAGAAAAATTGGGCAAACTTCATAAAATCACTGCCGTCGTTTGGTATTTTTAACGAAAAAAATCGCGGTTTTTTTGTACGGGAAACGCAATATTTTGACAAATCCTGCACCAATCTTAACGATAAAGGTATCAAATCAAAGTAGAAAGTAGCCGCTTTCTTTGAGTGCATCATTTGTAACGTAAATCTTAATACCCATTTAGCACTTTGTCATGTACAGAATTGTCAAAAACGCCATTTTTGGGAAGTCATAAATCCTGACTCACTGCATTTATTTTGTTGAAAAAATTTTTGTGGGCTATTGGGGGCAGGAATATGGTTTTCTCAAAAATTATCAAAATGGAAGACAAAAAGTTTGACTCCGCACATCACCTTTAAACTTGAAATACAGTTTAAACTACTCCATTTGTATTTGTAGAAGTACTTTTATTGATTTAAATAATAGTTTTGCAAAAAAACTAGATTACAAAAACATTTTGACAAAATAATCTATGCCATGACTCTTTAATTATTCATGAAATTATTATCAAAAAAGGGAAAAACTCCGGGGATTGCTCCGAAACTTCTAAAAGCGGAGCTCCGCTCTGGAGCACGGAAGCTGGTAGCTCCAGGGAACATCACTAATGCAAACAAAACAACCTAAAAATAGTTTGCCAGACAAACTTTTTTTAGGTTCTTTTGTTTCCATGTCCCAGGGGGTCTAACTTTCTGCCCTTTTTTACACATTATTAAGTAGGTTTTATGGCACTTGATACGTGGTATGTGTATATTATCTAAGTTCCCTTGTAAAATGCCAATAGTCTGACTAACAATAACAACTTTCTTTTTCCTGGGGACAAAACGCTCATTTTAAGCCTTTATAATTTAAAAGTGTATATTTCGCTCTTAATTTGTACGGAAGATCTTATCAATGGGTCAATGTATAACTCGGGCTTTTTGTTATCAACATTAACAGTAAAAAATATATTTTTTGTCGAATGGTCCAAAAATAAGTAAAACTCTATTATTAACATAATAAAAAAATAATAATTAGACAGCCCATTGGTTTGCTGCTAGAACAAGCCTTTATTAAAAATTTGAGCAAAATTAAATTGGTCATTTTTTTAAAATTACGTTTATAATACGTTTTCGCGCCTTTTTAGTAAAAATTTTTAAGCATGTCCTGTTTTCATTTTTGATGTTTCGTAATCTTTCTCTTAAGCCCGGTTCACACTGAGGTGGCAATGCCATCGCGAGGTGGCGTTGCCACCGCTGTTGTTGTCGATCCACAACTCCGTCACCGGTAGCAGCTCTGTTAAGAAAAAAAAAACGCGTGGGAACTCGCGCTTTGGAAAAAAATCAATGAAAAATATTATGGTTTTAAGAAAAAAAACCCCGTAAAACCCCTTTGCATTGCAAAAAAACGAAAAAAATACTGTGGTTTTTGTTACGGACAAAAAGGGACAAGCCGGTATTGTAGGCCCTTTGTACTCTACACGAGGCACTTCCTTTCCTTGTCTATAAAAACAGGGGTTTTTAAATTAATTAAAAGAATACCTGCTCCAGTTAGGTTACCTTGTCACCATTCGGATGCTGAAAGATTCCGGCTCGCTAGATATTTTGCCCTATCTCACGAAAAACAACTCAGTCAGCCACTGAGTTATTTTTCCTAAATTACAATTCCTACCTAAGTTGGCCGTGACCAACTGCAGATTGTCGGCGTCTCAGGTGGGGTATCGAACGAAAAAAAAAGGTATATAAAATAAAACTACCTAGGCTGGGTCTGCCGATTGACAAAGAGGTCCCAATCCCCAAAAGGTAGATACAACTATATTTCAAGGTTAAGCGCGCAAACAATGATAAGAGACCCGCTGAGCCCATACACCCTGCCGAGCAATTTGACTGCTTGAAATGGTTAAATTTGGCAACTACTGTAGATTTGCATACTACAGAATTAATAAAATTTGAATAAAAATTGAAACGCGATTGAATAACGGCGGAATGGTGACTTTTTAATAGCTATATTTAATATTTATTTTGAGAACCTAAGCTACCACACGCTCTCCGCCACATTTTATTGCAAAACTTGTTTTTTTAAAAAAAAACAAGAAATTTAAAAAAAAAAATTAAATTTTAAGTAGTTCTTTGGGAACTTTAAACACACGTAAATACATAGTATGAAAAAGAACTTGAATACGAATTAGCAATTTTAAGGCAATAATAAAATATTTGCGAATTTTTCTGCTGTGTAGTTTTTAATATAATTTGATGCACGGCCTTGGGTTAAAATAGGATATATGACGGGACGGGTCATTAAACAATCTAAAAAAATTATTTATGTTTAATTAAAAAGAAAACTTTTAAAATTTTTTTCTGCGAAAACAAATAATCAAATTGAGCAGGAGACATCCGAAAATAGTCATGAAAATATTTATGATCTTGCAGTCTCATTTCTTGAACTAAAGCGTGGAATTCTCTCTGCTTTTACCTCCACTGAAAAATAGGACGTACCTATCCACAAGTGATGTTCCTACCCTGCAATATCATGCTCCGGAGTTCCGACCGTTTAAAGCGTAGGGAGCTCCGGAGTTGCGCCCTTTAAATAAGCGATTTTAAGCTTATTTAAATTTGAAATACATTTAAAATTACTCTATTTGCATTTTTTAAGACTATATATTTATTGTTTTAAATAAGTTTTGAAAAAAATTTTGTTTACAAAAAAATTTTAACAAAATAATATATAGAATTGCTTTTCAGTTATTCATAAAAGTAGTACAAAAATAAGTCGAAACTCCGGAGATCCGGGGGTTGCTCCGGAGCTCCTAAAAGCGAAGCTCTGCTCCGGAGCTTCGGAGCTCAAAGCTCCGGGACACATCACTTGTATCCACCATGTTTTGCATGTTTTTTTTCATTTTTTTTTTCGAAGTGCAAGCAATAGAAGAATATCAATCAATATCTTCAATGTATTTAGAATCAGAAAGTAAAAAAGTGCAAATTTTCTTAATTCTACACGCGAACGAAATGCCGGCATTGCGTCTCCAGCGGTGGCAATGCCACCCCAGTGTGAAACTAGCGGTGGCAAACCCACAGTTGGCGGTGGCATTGCCACCTCAGTGTGAACCGGGCTTTACATGTTTGTTAAACCGATAAGTCACCAATTGTGTGCTGGTTTTTTGAACTTTCTAAAAAGACATCTTGTATGAGGTAGATGAGAGGTTAAAATAGTGCGCACACAATCAACTTTAGATTTCATGTGATTTTGTTTGATATCTTGTTCCGCTTATAGCTTATAACAAACATTTAAAAATGTGATATTTTAAATTTAGCGCTTCGGGATTGGAAAATATATATTCCTATCAGTAAGAAATATCTTTAGACAATCCAAGGGTAAATTTATTATGAAATTACATTAAAAATTTTTAAATTAGAATGCTTTCGTATAGAGGTAAAGGTCGCTGGTTCAAATCTAACTGCTACAACTCGCAATTTTTTCAATTTAATTTAAAAAAGTGTCCTTGAAGTAAAGCCTACGCTGTAATAATATTTTTGTTAAATAATATAATGCAAAATTTTATCAATTTAGGTTTGCGTTAGTATGGGTATATACGCTGAAATGAATCCAACATTGCCTTGTGCATAATCGTCTGCAAAAGAACCGTAATGCATGAACATAATTTTAATCTGAAAATTATCTGATTAATTTGATTCAGTAAGGTAATAATCTGAAATTATCGATTAATTTGATTCAGTAAGGTAATTATCTGAAATTATCTGATTAATTTGATTCAGTAAGGTAATTAATCCGTACGCTAAAAAGATGTGCAAGTTTTCTATACTGTAAACGGAAGAGTATGTGCTATATATGTGTTTATTTCAAGTTGAAGCGCAATCTGCCTTTAGTATTCTTCTAAACTGTATAAATCATTTTTTATAAGAGAAATATTAGAAAACAACTTCTCAATATGCACATATTTCTTTTGGATTTTGTTTTTTGTAAATAAAGATATAGATTTTATAGTTGCTTAAAATAAAAATAATAAAAATAAATTTATTTTAGCTCAACACTAGTCCCTGCGTTATGTGCTAATATAACGTACGAAATAATAACGAAACGGACCATAAAGACTGTTGAGAGATAATTGGAATGAGAAAATAAGCAATAAGTGACATAAATTATTCAGATAAAAAAACGTACAAAATATTTTAAAATATTTTTGACAATATCAAACGTTCGTCATTCTCAACTATTAAATCGATAGTTTTCCAGATTTTTTTTATTTCATTTCAATGTTTTCCGATTCTGGAACGTTTTTCTCGTAGTCTGCAGACATTTCCGGAACTTCCAAAGTCGCGGGGGAGTTTTCTGGTTGTTTCCTACTTTTGTCCGCTAGGGTTTCCATGATCGGGGGCAGTTTCCGCGGCAGTTGTCCCTCCGTCGTTTCGTTAGCCTCTTGTTCTGGCTCGTTTTCAGCCGATCCCCGCTCAGCTAACATCTTCTCGCGTTTTTTCTAAAATATATAAATATCTAACCATATGTACATACGTCTATAAAATTAGTTATGTTCTTTCCCCGCGTCAAAGGGTTTTTAGTAGCTCTCGCTGTTTAGCAAAATATAAATTTCCTTAAAGGTGCCGTGCGGAGTCAAACTTTTTGTCTTCGATTTTAATAATTTTTTGTGAAAACCTTACCCCTGCCCCCAATAGCCCACAAAAATTTTTTTAACAAAATATCTCCATTGGTTTAGGAGTTATAACCCCCCAAAAATGGCGTTTTTTGACAATTCTGTATGTGACAGATAGCTCAATACATAAAACGATTTACGTTACAAGTTATGCATTTAAGGAAAGCGGCTACTTTCTACTTTATTTTGATACCTTAATCGTTATAATTGGAGCAATATTTGTTCAAATATTGCGTTTCCGTACAAAAAACCCGCAACTTTTTTGTTAAAAACACCAAACGACGCAGTTATTTTGTGAAGT
>JASAMX010006963.1:0-39316 GCA_030248175.1 Microlaimidae sp. YZB2_3
TACGAGTATAATATGTTTTAGAAAAAACAGTAAATAACTTCTTGGTGTTTTCATTCTGCTCATGATTGTTTATGTTTAATATTAATTCTTTGGTTTTTGCAAAGGGTTTTGAAGCTTCAGAGCTTTGGAATAAACTTCAACCATTATTAGTGTTTTTATAAAAAAGCCATTGTATAAATTGTGTGTAAAATGACCTTTAAAAATTTCGTTCAATTATGGTATGATGTTTTTTAAACTATTTACGAAGTTTTTTTATTATTAAATTGCATTATATTTAAGCAAGCAAAAATAAACTTATCTAACGTTCAATTGTCTACGCATTCAAACGATATAAATTTAGTTCAGATTATTCAGGTTACAAAATTTACATATTTGTGGCAAACGTATTTTTTCTTAGCTCAGTACCCTTGTGTCCTACAATCCTTTTTATCAAATAAATTTGTTTTGCAAATTTTGTAATTATTTTTAAAAAATTATTTTATTTAAAATCCGCACAAAAATTTACAATCGTTTTTGTTTTGTATGGTTTTAAAATTTTTTAAAAATGTTGTAATGCAATGATTATATTTGTTTGATCAGAATTTATTTTATATTTGCACCTAAATAAATTATTTTTAATCTACTAATATCTGCAACTTTAAAATGTTTTAATCTATTTATTTATATCATAAATTGTCATAATTAAATGACCTTTTGATCGAGTTTCACAAAAGAGAGTTAAGAAAACAAACGAGTTAATCCCAAACAATAGACAAAGAAAGGGGAATTAGAAAGGAGGCTGATTTTCGGAGGTACGTTCCGAGGTTGCACGGCTATTGGGGGTAAGTTCTGACTTGCGCAACAGAGGGAGAAAAATCGGAGGTAAGTTCTGGGGTTTTTTCGGTGGAGGTAAGTTCCTCTACCCCCCCAACCCCCCCCCCCCGTGCCCATGTATGGTCCAGGGGGGTCCGGACCTCCCTGGCTTTCAACTGGGTGGTCAACCCCGGGTGCAAGATTTCAAATTTAAAGGGAGGGCTCAGCGGCATACAAGGGCACGGGGGGAGGGGTTTGGGGGGTTTAACCCCCCCCCAAATTCTGAGAAGGGGGGTTTAACCCCTCACTCAGAAGTGGGGGGGGGAGAAAAAGTTAACCCCCCCCCCAATTTTGAAAAAATGAAGAAAAAAAATGTCTTTAAAATGACTTCTAACTGCCTCCAAACTTAAGTTTTGAGGTCAAAATGAATGTTTTAAGCAATAAAAAGCTCAAAAATGCAATAAAAAGGTTTTTTTGACCTAAAATTAGCGTTTTTTACCTATTTTTCCTTCAAAATCGAAAAACGATATGGGTAAAATGCACTCCAGAAAAAAACGATATGGGTATTTTGCGTTTCTCGGATTTTAACCCCCCTAATTTAGGGTTTAACCCCCCACTCCGGACCAACTTGCCCATGTATGGTCAGGGGGGTCCATTTTTTACCAAAATTTTTTAACTCAATAGTTTAAGTGTTTTTAGGTCTAATATTGAATTTTATGTACTAAAACCGCCTATTTAGGCCTAAAAAGTGTATTTAAACATTGTTGTTAACTAAAAAACCGTGTTTTTGACAGTAAATTATAAAAAAAAAGTATACTTCCAAATTGGTCAAAAAGGGAGGGGAAGGGGGGTCAGCCTTGCTAGGGGGTTCAGGCCGGACTGCTTTTGAGCTTTGGGGAGAAGGGGGGTCCCCATAGGTGTTTGGGGGCGAGAGGGGTCCACCCCCCCCTAGAGCCAAAATTTCGGACCCCCCCCTAGAAAAAATTCAGGGGGCCCCCTTCCCCCAAAGCTCGAGAGCGGTCCAACCTGACCCCCCTAGCGAGGCTGACCCCCCCTCCCCCCTTTCCGACCAATTTGGAAGTATATTTTTTTATTTACTGTCAAAAACACAGTTTTTTAGTTAAAAACAGTGTTTAAATACACTTTTTAGGCCTAAATAGGCTGTTTTAATAAATAAAATTCAATATTAGACCTAAAAACACTTAAATTATTGAGTTAATAAAATTTTGCTGAAAAATTGGACCCCCCCTGACCCCCCCCTAAATTTGAAATCTTGCATCCGGGGTTGACCTCCCCTAAAAAGCCAGGGGGGTCCGGACCTCCCTGAACCCCCCCTAAAAAATTTTGGCCTTCCACCCGGGGGTGGACCCCACCTAGCGTAACCCAACCAAAAACACCTATAGGGGTCCCCCTGGATTTTTTCTAGAGTGGGTCCAAAATTTTGGCTCTAGGGGTGGTGGTGCACGTTGTTGTTGTTGTATTACTTGAAACTTATCTTCCCTATGCAGATTATGCAAAGGGCAGGCGCTAAGACATGCCAGGGGGCGAAAAAGTTTCACCCCTATGGTTGAGACTCTGTCTAACATTAATAACGTTGGCAACCTTTACCGCTAGTGTTCACTGCATGCAAGGTTCACTCATTCTGAGGTCTTCATCTAAAGGATTTTTTAAGTCGCCTTATATTGATCTTATTATTTAATGTCGTACATGGGCAGTATAGGTGTTCTTTCAAGGCCAGTAGTACAAAAACTCTACACACAATTAAGCTGTATTTGTACACTGATTTGCTAGATGGAAAACTGCCATGTGTGGCCAACATACAACAACTTTTTTCTAGCCATGCCAACATAGATGAACACGGTTAAAAAGCTAGGGGGTGTTTACCATACATGGGCATGGAGGGGGTCAGGGGGGGTTAACCCCCCTCCTGAATTCTGAGAAGGGGGGTTTAACTAACCCCCACTCAGAAGTGGGGGGAAGAAAAAGTTAACCCCCCAATTTTGGAAAAATGAAAAAAATGTCTTTAAAATAACTTCTAACTGCCTCCAAACTTAAGTTTTGAAGTCAAAATGAAAAAAAGCTCAAAAATGCTATAAAAAGGGCTTTTTGACCTAAAATTAGCGTTTTTTACCTATTTTTCCTTCAAAATGGAAAAACGATATGAGTAAAATGCACTCCAGAAAAAAAAAACGATATGGGTATTTTGCGTTTCTCAGATTTTAACCCCCCCCCTAATTGGGCTTGCCCATGTATGGTGTTTACCCCGCAGACCTGTGCACGGTCTGGAAATGCCCCCCCCCCCCCTTTCGTTTTATTGGATGATTTGCCCCCCCCCCCCGTTTTATTGTCCCCCCCGCCAAAAAATGAAAAAGTACCCTTAAATTATTACGCCATTTTTGACCTATGATGACGCCATCATCGCAAATTTTTTGCAGTTTTTAGCCTATTTCAATGTATTTTAAGCCATTTTAGACCTGTTTTTACCTTATTTTCGCTTTTTGGTCCTTTTTTTCTCTTTTCCCTTCTTTTGTTCTTTTTTTCTTTCCTCCCCCCTGCTTGCCCCCCCCCCCGTTTAAAAAAAAATGCCCCCCGTCTACCCCCATGTTCATCTATGCATGCCAAGCTGGACTCATTTCGATGAGAGAAAAGATCTAGCAACCAGGTGGTGCCCGTAGGCCCATTGGGTACTGAAGGTCAGCACGGTCCTGGCGGCTGCGTGGCTCAATGGGTGGATGTGGACCCCTCTGTCCCCCCCCTCCCAAAAAACATCTATGTTGTTGAGGCTATGTGGTATGTATTAAGCCCATACAGATACAATACATTTTTATTATTTTATTTTATTATTAGACAATAATATTAAGTTTGAAATATTTTATACAGATCCCATCCAGATCTGGTTCCAATCTGTCCGGATCCAAAATTACAGATCCGGTTGGGCCCTACGCCCCTTAAAAAACATTATTTATTCTTTTGGCAAAAAGAAAACAAAAATTTAGGACAAAAAAAACAAAACAATTTTAGACAGGTAGGATTCCCATATGCATCCAAAAATTTGATATGACTGACCCTAAAGTAAAATACATTTATAAAACATCTTCATACCCTAAATCAGACTTGTAGACTTGGTTTTTGTGGCTACTTTTGAGATTTGAGCTTTTCATTAGGAGTTATAAACTGATTTATACCCAAAAAATTGCTCTATTTTTGCATGTACAATTTATGTTATTAAGAATTTTTTTATTAAGCCTTCAATCAAACTCATATTATTTTTTTCGTATTACCAAGTGTCTGGCATTTACAAATATACTTTTATTTTTTTCATAGTAACAACCAATTTGTTATAATAACCGTTCAAATAGCCATCAAATTTTAGTTGTGAAAAAATTCACATTTTTGAAAAACAACTTATTTTAATAAAAATCAATTATATTACAATTTTGTTTGATTTTTAAGTTTTGCTTAGGCTTAGGAACAATAAATCGGTGAAAAACTAAGTTAAAATTAGCGTTTATATTCAAAAAAATTTTGTTGTCCATGTTTTTGGCGGTCCATGTAACTTTTGATTTTTTTATTTTTTTAAAAATTTTTGAGTTCTTCAGACTTCTAGGATTGTTAAAACATAGTTTTTAATTTAATTAGTGCGTTCACATTTGTTTTTATTAACATCATAAATTGCATATGCTGAAAAAGGTCATTTTTTGGGTATAAATTGGTTCATAACTCTTTTTCATAAGCTCAAATCTTAAAAATAACCATCAAAACGAAGTCTGCGTGTTTGATTTAGTGTACAAAGATGTTTTATATGTGTATTTTACCTGCGGATTGGTCAAATTGAATTTTGGGACGTGTATGGGAATCGTACCTTTTAGACAAACGTAAAAAAACAAAATTTTTGTTTCCAAGAAAGAATGTTGCCAAGTCCGTAGCCAGGGGGGGAATTGGGGGGGGGATTAATCCCCCCTCAAATTCTGGGAAGGCAAAAAATTTCATAAGGGTCCACCCTTTGGTTTTTTTAAAAATTTAGAAAAAAAAATTTTTTTTCCAAATCACTCTGTAATGTATTAAAGCCATCTAAAATGCATTATTTAAAGTGATTTAGGTTCATAAAAGTTCTTATTTATAAAAAAGGAATTATTTATAATTCAAAACATTAGTGCAGTGAGTTTAAAAATATTGTATTTTTGTTTTGTGTGAAAATATTTGCATAAAAGCGGCAGTATCAAAGAGCGGGAAGTCACGATTCAACCACTTTTTTGGTATAAAAAAAGAAAACGTTTTTTAGAAAACGTTTGTTCTTTTTTATTAAAATAGTAATAAAATACCTAAAACTATTTTATTTTGTTGTATTTATTTAAAAAACAACAGGAAATAAATAAAGATTCAGTATTTAAATTTAGGTTTCCTGGTGCCTTTTAAAAGCTTAAAATTAAAAAATTTCCCACCCCGGGGGGCAGAATGCCCCGCGGACCCCCCTGACAAGGGGCTCCGCCCCTTGACTCCGCTGGGGGGCTCCCGCCCCCCAGACCCCCTTCTGGGCCCTTATAAAGCACCTTCCAAAAAATCCCCACCTCAATTCAAATCTGGTTCAAAAAAAAAGGCCCTGGTTGCGGTTGCGTATTTTTTTGCCAACGTTAGCAGTTATATAAGAGAAACAAAAAAAAAACAAAAAATTTCCTCGCGCAATATTTTGCCACGGAATTAATCTTCTAGTGGAAATAATGCTGAGAAAATGAAATACTGCAACGGAAATATTTTCCGTGGAAATTGTTGTTGCAGAAAAATTTACCTGGACCCTTTTAAGCAGTACACAAGTCGTTTTGTTTATGTTTTTAAAATTAAAAAAAAGCCCAGAACCACATCAGTTTGTCAGTCATGAAGTTGTACATTACCAGACCTGTGCACTGCCCCCCGGGGTTTTATTGGGGGGGAAATTCTAAAACGGGGGGGGGCACTGGGGGAAACTTGAAATGGAAGGGGGCAATAAAACGGGGGGTGCAAACAGGGGGAAAGAAAACAAAGAGAAAAAAGGAAAAAAAAGAAAAAAAGAAGGGAAAAGGAAAAAAGGGACAAAAAAAGCGATAATAAGGTAAAAATAGGTCTAAAATAGGCTAAAAATTGCAAAAAAATTGCGATGATGCCCTCATTATAGGTCAAAAATGGCGTCATAATTTTAGGGTACTTTTTCATTTTTTGGCGGGGGGGGCAATAAAACGGGCGGCAAATCTCCAATAAAACGGGGGCATTTCCAGATCGTGCACAGCATTGCATTACACACCGATGAGACCTCGCCCATACATGGGCACGAGGGGGGGGGGGTTGGGGGGGTTAACCCCCCCCCAAATTCTGAGAAGTGGGGTTTAACCCATACATGGGCACGGGGGGGGTTGGGAGGGGTTAACCCCCCCAAATTCTGAGAAGTGGGGTTTAACCCCCCACTCAGAAGTGGGGGGGGGGAGAAAAAGTTAACCCCCCCCCCCAATTTTGGAAAAATGAAGAAAAAAAATGTCTTTAAAATGACTTCTAACTGCCTCCAAACTTAAGTTTTGAGGTCAAAATGAATGTTTTAAGCAATAAAAAGCTCAAAAATGCAATAAAAAGGGCTTTTTGACCTAAAATTAGTGTTTTTAACCTATTTTTCCTTCAAAATCGAAAAACGATATGGGTAAAATGCACTCCAGAAAAAAAACGATATGGGTATTTTGCGTTTCTCCGATTTTAACCCCCCCTAATTTGGGGTTTAACCCCACCCCCCACTCCGGACCAACTTGCCCATGTATGGTTTAACCCCCCCCCCCCCACTCAGAAGGGGGGGAGAAAAAGTTAACCCCCCCAATTTTGGAAAACTGAAGAAAAAAAATGTCTTTAAAATGACTTCCAACTGCCTCCAAACTTAAGTTTTGAGGTCAAAATGAATGTTTTAAGCAATAAAAAGCTCAAAAATGCAATAAAAAGGGCTTTTTGACCTAAAATTAGTGTTTTTAACCTATTTTTTCTTCAAAATCGAAAAACGATATGGGTAAAATGCACTCCAGAAAAAAAACAATATGGGTATTTTGCGTTTCTCGTATTTTAACCCCCCTCCCCTAATTTGGGGTTTAATCCCCCCCCACTCTGGACCAACTTGCCCATGTATGACCTCACCCTTCACTTTTCGTGAAAACGGCTGTTGTTAGAAGAGGCGTATGGGAATCCTACCGCGAGATTTTACTACTAACTTAACAAACTTTGGTGATGGTGTAATAATAATAGTAAAATAATACCCTATCATGGGCGTAGCCATGGGGGTCTAGTGCCAGGAGGTCTAGACCCCCACCCCCTTTGGGTCAGTAAAGGGAAAAAAATGGGGTTAGACCCCCCCCCCCTTTAGGGTCGCCAAGTATAAAAATTTGGAGGTCCAAAATGGCCCTTTTTTAAAAATTTTCTCGCGCTTCGCTCCACTCAGCGCTCGATTAATTATTATTATATAGTCTCAACTTATTTTTTTTCCTTTGTTTTATAGATTTTTTTAATTGAATAATAGGAAAATGATGATGTGACATAAACAAGGCAATAAATTTTTTTTAGACTTTTTGTAACGTTTAGGATTTGGACCCCCCTGGACCCGGCCCACTATCGAAAATTTTGTTCAGGGTTGGACTATACATGGGCAAGTTGGCCCAGAGTGGGGGGTTAAACCCCAAATTAGGGGGGTTAAAATCCCAGAAACGCAAAATACCCATATCGTTTTTTTCTGTAGTGCATTTTACCCATATCGTTTTTCGATTTTGAAGGAAAAATAGGTAAAAAACGCTAATTTTAGGTCAAAAAGCTTTTTTTATAGCATTTTTGAACTTTTTATTGCTTAAAACATTCATTTTGACCTCAAAACTTAAGTTTGGAGGCAGTTAGAAGTCATTTTAAAGACATTCTTTTTCTTTATTTTTCCAAAATTGGGGGGGGGTTAACCTTCCCCCCCCCACTTCTGAGTGGGGGGATTAAACCCCCTTCTCAGAATTTGGGGGGTTAACCCCCCCAACCCCCCCCCCTGTGCCCATGTATGGGTTGGACGGTACAAGTACTAAACGTGTACCAAAAATCAGTTTGAGAATTCTTCCACACAAACATAAATAAAAAACATGTTTCTAGGTCAATTCTGACTTTGCGATCTTAATTTTGGGCATTAAAAAGTGATTAAACTACCCTTTAAGATAATAAATGGTGTTTTATAGCCAAAAAATGAGCTTTTTTCAAGGTACATTTTATGATGTTAAGAAAATTTTTTTAATAGTGCTTTAACCAATATGAATGAATATTTGTTAGATTGTTGAGAGTCTGGCGGTTCTAAAAATATTTTAGCCTGGTTCACACTGAGGTGGCAATGCCACCGGTGGGAATGCCACCGCCACCGGTGAGAATGCCACTGGTGGCATTGCCACCGCTAGGTTCACATTGGGGTGGCATTGCCATCGCTGAAGAGCATTTCATTCGCGTGTAGAGCTAAGAAATTTTTTTTTACTTTTTACTCTTTTTCATTATTTCCCAGTTGTTTGCCTGGTTAATTCTGTTCATGTAGGGTAACTGACTTAATTTCGGCCACCTTTTTTTATTTTTTTGAATAAGTTTTTTCTGGCTTTGTCAATCAAGCCAAAATTTGGCCTAAAAATTAAACAATAGCTGTATTTGTTATTCCAGTGCAAAATTTGAATATTTGTGTTACACTTAAAAATCAGTGAAGGTTTAAACTTTTATTTTAAAGTGGCCGAAATTAAGGCGCGTGCCATTTATTTCGGCCACCTACAAAAAACTGGCCATAACTATTGCTTAAACGAACAATAAAAATTTTTAAAGGTTGCAAATTTACCCTTAGGTATTGTTCTTGGTACATATAACTTGATTTTTCCCGTTTGCGAACTTTAATACTTATTAGCAAGACTTTAAATAATTATCTCAAAACCTTAAAAAAACAAGTTTTAATAATTTGTATTTTTTGTTCAATTTTTATTTTTGTTTAAAAAAACGTCAAAACAAAGTCAAACAAGCAAAAAAATTCTAAGTACGGTAGTACAAATGATATTTAAAAACAGCAAAAAAAGCAGGTTCTTTCATCTAAATTTTAAGGTGGCTGAAATTAACGGAATCTTAAAATGCGCAGTTAGTTAAACGCATTGCAAAATAATTTTGAAGAAAATATCAAAACATGAAAATTAACAACTTTGAGCCTTAAATAGAAGATATTTTAAGGTTATATATTGCTTCGTTTTAAATTTGATGCAGTTTAAACACAAAGCAAAAATTAAGAAAATCATAAAAAATTCACTTTTTGTATGAAAATGTTGATAATGTAGAATAATAAAAATAAAAAACTTTTGTAAAAACACTTTATTCAACATTAATCCAGTTACTTTAGTGCTAGTTCTTTTGTGTTTTAAAAATAAGCCAATTTTCTAACACCCTAAATTGGTGGCCGAAATTAAGGCGTGGCCGAAATTAAGTCAGTTACCCTATGTTTTTTATAGCTTGTAATAAAGTTCCCGACGGTTCCGAACTTGATCGGAAGTTCATCCAAATCAGTAGCCATATTTTTATTTCTAAAAAGTGGTCAAAGAAACATCAATGAACTTAAAAGTTTTCTTTTTAATTAATATATGTAAACGATTTTGTTTTTAGAATTTTTTAATAATCCTGTTTTTAGATTGTTTACTCTTTTAACCTAAAGCCGCGAATAAATTATATTTGAAAGTTTGAAACTGCGCAGCAGAAAAATTTGCAAATCTTTTATTAATGCATAAAAAATTGCAAATTCAAATTCAAGAACTTTTCCATGTTATGTATGTACGTGTGTTTAAAATTCGTAAAAGCTACTTAAATTTTTTTTCATAAAAGATCATTGGTTACGTTTGTTTTGCTAAACACGTTTTTTGCTATATAATTTTTTCATTTATGCAATTTACGCGTTTTCACGCGCTTTTCTATTTGCACCGCCATATTGTTTGCCGGTTTTGCTTATACAATGAAAGCGTTTATGTAAAAACCGTAATATTTTCATTGATTTTTTTAACAATGCGCGCGTTCCCATGCGTTTTTTTTGAGAGAGCTGCCACCGATGACGGAGTTGTGGATCGAACACAACAGCGGTGGCAATGCCACCTCGCGGTGGCATTGCCACCGCAAGGTGGCATTGCCACCTCAGTGTGAACACGTCATATGTTTAACGTTGGACACAACAGCGGTGGCAATGCCACCTCAGTGTGAACCGGGCTTTTTAGTTTTTTTCTGGTCTTCACCAATTTAAGCTACAAATACTGAATAAAAACATGTTTCTAGGTCAATTCTGACCTGAAGATCTCGATTTTAAACTTTAAAAACTGATTAAAACATGATTTTTGATAATATGGGGTAAAATATAGGCAAAAAATGACAATATTTTGGGGGTACAAGTTCCATACGTGTACCAAAATTCGATTTGACCGATTTAGCAGTAAATACAAGTTGTAAAACATTATTATAACCTAAATAGAACACGTAGACCTCATTTTTGTTGTTTTTTTTAGATTTAAGCTATTGGTAAAAAGTTATGAGCCAATTTATACCCAAAAATGGCCTTTTTCAGCAAGTGCAATTTATAATGTTAAGAAAAAAATTTGTAAACTAACAAACTAAATTAAAAACTAAGTTTTAACAATGCTAATAGTGTGAAGAACACAAAAAATTTTAAAAAAATTGAAAATTCGAAAGTCACATGGACCACCAAAAACATGGACAAGAAAATTTATTTTACTTTAAACGCTAATTTAAACTTATTTTTTCACCGATTTATTGTTCCTAAGCCTAAGCAAAACCTAAAAATCAAACAAAATTGTAATATAATTGATTTTTTTTAAAAATAAGTTGTTTTTCAAAAATTTTAATTTTTTCACTACTAAAATTTGGTGGGTATTTCAACGGCTACTATAAAAAATTGGTAGTTACGATGAAAAAAAATAATAGTATATTTGTAATTGCCAGACACTTTGTAATACAACAAAATTAATATTAATTCGATTAAAGGCTTAATAAAAAAAATTTCTTAATAACATAAATTGTACATGCCAAAAAAAGGACAATTTTTGGGTACAAATTGGCTCATTACTTTTTTTCAAAAGCTCAAATCTGAAAAATAATCACAAAAATGAGGTCTATGTGTTTGATTTATGCTATAAAGATGTTTTACAATTTGTAATTATTTCATTTTTTAAATTTTAATTTTTTTCACGACTGAATTTTCAGACATTTTTAAGCGGTTGCTATACAAAATTGGTGAGGACCAGAAAAAAGTCAAAATATTTTTAGAACCGCCAAACTCTCGGCAATCTAAAAAATATTTATTTATATTGGTTAAAGCACTAATAAAAAAATTTCTTCACAGCATAAAATGTACCTTCAAAAAAAGGTCTTTTTTTGGGAGAGAATAAAACCCGGGCGAAAAGTCCCGGGCAGCCGGGCGGCCGGGCAATAGCAGGGGATAAAACCCGGGTGGTTTAAAAAAATCGTATTTAAATGTACACTTGATCAGAAATTAAGTTATAAAACTGAAGTTTAGTTGTTTTACTACATTTGGGCCAAATTTTATGGATAAAACTTTTTATTTCAGCGAAAATTAAATAAAAATATTTTTATGGCATTGTGCCAATGGCATCTGAAAGTATAAAACCCGGGCGAAGGTGATCTTTAGAAACGGTGGGACATCGCGAGGATAAAAACCGGGAGGTCAATTTTTTTTATTCTAAAAAATTTATTGAACAATAAACACAGCTGAATTAATCGTTTGCGAATTCGTTGAGGCTCTAACTTGCTTTTACACAAAGATTTTTTTCAAACAATTTAAAAAAAGTAGCTTTAAATTGGTTTTAAACTTTGCCCGGTAGCCGCACTCATAAAGCGCGATTAACCAAGGATTAACCAACGATTGTTGATTGGCTTTTTTTGCATTGGACAATGAGATAATGATAATAAAAACTGATAAAAAACTTAAATTCCTTTAAAGTAATGGACTTAATAATGTACAATAAACTTATAACATAATCAAACATACAGAGGTAATTAAAGTTTTTATTAATTTAAATAAATAATGTGAAACTATACAAAATCGAAAATAAAATTCGACTTTTTATTTTTATTTTTTTATTTCGAAATAAAAAAATAACAATATCAAGACATTAACTTTTTTCAAATATTCTTAAAATTTGACATTTATTTATATAAAAATACTTTAGTTAAAACAGTATGTATAGTTTTCAGGACATATAAGTCATTGGAACAGTCCATAAACCAGCATTTAAAGGCTTAAGTTTTTTATCAGATTTTTAATCGATTCTATCCTTGCCAATGAAAAAAAGACGTCCATACTTAATCTTTGGTTAATCCATTGGTTAATCGCGCTTTATGAGTGCGGCTACCGTTTTTTTTAGGATCGCCCGGCTTTTATCTTTTTGAACTTGTTTTGGCACATAGCCATAAAAATAACTATCTAATATTTTTGCTAAAAAAAATTATTTTTATATACAAAAAGCAAGTTAGAGCCTCAAAGAATTCGCAAACAATTAATTTAGCAGTGTTATATTGTTCAATAAATGTTTTAAAATAAAAAATTGACCGCCCGGCTTTTATCCTCGCGATGTCTCACCCTTTCTAAAGATCACCTTCGCCCGGGTTTTATACTCTGGGATGCCATTGGCACAATGCCATAAAAATATTTTTATTTAAATTTCGCTAAAATAAAGTTTTATCCATAAAATTTGGCCCAAATGTAGTAAAACAACTAAACTTAAGTTTTATAATTTAATTTCTGGTCAAATGTACATTTAAATACGATTTTTTTAAACCACCCGGGTTTTATCCCCTGCTATTGCCCGGCCGCCCGGCTGCCCGGGACTTTTCGCCCGGGTTTTATTCTCTCCCTCTTTTTTTGGCTATAAAACATTATTTATTATCTTAAAGGGTAGTTTAATCACTTTTTATTGCCCAAAATTAAGATCGCAAGGTCAGAATTGACCTAGAAACACATTTTATATATATGTTTGTTGGGTGGAAATTCTCAAACTGATTTTTGAAGATAGAAGATAGATAGATTTTTGGTACACGTTTAGTACTTGTACCCCAAAATATTGTCATTTTGCCTATATTTTACCCCATATTATCAAAAATCGTGTTTCAATAATTTTTAAAAGTTTAAAAACGAGATCTTCAGGTCAAAATTGACATATAAAGATGTTTTTATTTAGTATTTGTAGCGTGGAAATCTCGAATCGATTTTTGGTACACGTTTCCAAAATCCTTTTTCCGGGTTTGGGGACTTTAGAGCCGAGGGACTTTAGAGCCGGGACTTTAGAGCCGGACCTGGGGACTTTAGAGCCGCAGCAGAGACTTTAGAGCCGAAATGAAAAATGCGTTTGCAAACAATATTAAAACAATATACAAGTAATATTAAAACATTTACATAACACATAAAAATTTCGGCAAAATTTCTGGCAAACACTAAATTCCACCGATTCTGACTCCGACTCCGCCTCAAATTTCTGCAAATTATATATTGATGTGCAGGTCAGGCGGAATCAACAAAAAAGAACAAATTAAACAAATTTAAATGTTTTTTGAATCATTTTGGCTGTTTCTACATGTAAATTTTTAAAAACTAATAATTTTAAACTGAATTACACTATCAAAAACATTAAATTAAGCTTAAAAACCATTAAATTAGTAAATTTAAAATGGAAATTTAAATTAATTATGCTCGATAAATTGATAAACTTCATATTATTATTTTAGTGCAAGAACATGGCTTCGATTTTTGATTTGTTTAAATAAAGATTTTTTATATGAATTTAAGGTATGGCTAAGGGTTAAGATTCACGTTTTTTAAAATATTTATTATAAAAAATATAAAAGATGTTTTATGTTAAAAAAATTTTTGCACAACAAAAATCAAGACAAAAAACTTTTTCTTTTCTAAGTCTAAGCGAAACCTAAAACTCACGATAAAAGTCTAAAAAAAACTTAAAATTTATTGAAAAGCTGATAAATTTAGTGCCTAAAGAAAAAAAATATTTTTGAAAATATTTTGCCGAAAATATTCTTTGCTGACATCAAATGGTTTTCAAAAATACTATTAAAAGGTGTTAAACAGTTTTACAAGTCAAAATCTCACTAATTTCCATAAAAAATGTACTAAATTTGTAAAATATGTAACGCACATAACAAAAAAATAATAAATTTAGGAGTTCGGCTCTAAAGTCCCTTAATTTTAATTTTTTATGAATTTTCTGAACACAAAAGTTACGTTACGGCTCTAAAGTCCCTCCAATACGGCTCTAAAGTCCCACACTACGGCTCTAAAGACCCTCGGCTCTAAAGTCCCCTCACTCCGGCTCTAAAGTCCCGTTACCTTTTTCCGAAAGGCAAACACTAAATTCCACCGACTCTGACTCCGACTCCGCCTCAAATTTCTGCAAATTATATATTGATGTGCAGGTCAGGCGGAATTTACAGAATCTCGAACAAAATCACTCAAATTAAATGTTTTTTAAATCAATTTAGCTTTTTTTTACGTGTAATTTTTTAAAAATTAATAATTTTTTACTGCATTACACGATAAAAACATTAAATTAAGTTTAAAAACCATAAAATTACGAAATTTAAAAAGGAATATAAGTAATTAATCTCGAAAAACTTATTAACTTCCAATTTTGATAAATTTTAAATCTAGAGCAAAAACATGGTTTAGATTAGTGCTTTGATTTGTTTGATAAAAGATTTTTCATGTGAATATAGGGCATGGGTATGGGTTAAGATTCACGGTTTTTTGTTTTTATATTGAAACATTTGTTATGATAAATATCAAAGATGTTTTATTTTAGAAAATGTTGCAATAAAAATTTAAGACAAAAAAACATTATTTTTCCTAAGCCTAAGCGAAACCTACAAATCAAAATAAAATTCTAAAAAAAGCTTAAAACTATTGAAATTCCTTTAGTTAACTGCTTAAATAAAAAAAATATTTATTTCGGAAGATATTATGCCGAAAATATTCTTTCCGGACACCAAAAGGTTTCAAAAGTATTGTAGAAAGCTTTTAAAACTTTTACAACATAAAATTTGGCTAATTTCCGTGATATATTGTATGAAAATTACGTAATTTAATGTACTTTGACAAAATTTGCATAATATTAAAAACTACGGTAAATTACGGTAGATTTTGGACGGAGTCGGAGTCGGAGTCGGTGGAATTTAGTGTTTGCCTTCCGAAATCCGAAATACCTTTCCTAAATCCTGGTTACGCCCATGTACCCTATGTAATCATAATCACTTAAGTTATAAAGCCTATATCAGCGTACATCTAAACAAAGTTTTTATTTAGTTTAAATAATAAATAATTTTTTGTTTTCATAAAATTTGAAGATTGTATTCAAATTGCCAAATATTGCGTAATATTTTTCAAAAAATTTTTTTAGAGTGTCAGGCAAACTGTAGATTCCACCGACACCGACACTGACACCGCCTCCAATTCGGTGTCCGGAAAAAATACATTCTGCATAATATCTTCGGAAAGAATCTATTCTGCAATAATAACTTTTGCAAAAATACATTCCAGTAAAATATCTTCGGAAAAAATAACTTCTCGCCGTGCGTCGCAGAAGATATTATGCTGGAAGGTATTCTTTCCGCCTTTCTAACGCTGAACGTTGGATGAATAAACCGACGAGTGAGGCGCGCAGCGGAATGGAAATAAACAAATTTTATAATTTAAAACATTACGTACAAGCTGTAGATAATAAAAATATCAACATTTTTTTAAAGAAGCATTATTTAATAATGTATTATAATACAATTTAGCTTGATTTTAGGTTTTGCTTAGGCTTAGGAAAGTAAATTTAATTAAAACAAAGTTTTGAATAATTTTTAAAGCATTTTAAACTAACTAAGAATGTTTTATACTGAGTTTTCAAAACCATAAAGTTTAGCACAGCGGAATAAAAATAAACAAATCGTATTATTTAAAACATTACAAACCGCTGATAACAAAAATTAGATTTTTTTAATAAAAAATTATTAAAAATTGCATAACAATACGATTTCGCTCGATTTTAAGGTTTGCTTAGGCTCAGGAAAAATAAATTTAATTAAAACTAAGTGTTAATTTGCTTTTAAAGCTTTTAAACTAGTATGATTTTATACTTTAAGTTTTTAGAAGCATTAAGTTTCTAATTTGTCCATAAGCGAGTAATTTTACGTTTAGAATTAAACAAATCAGTGTACTTTTCCTTTAGTAATTTAGTTTAATAAATTTACCAGTGTATTAGTTTATATTTAAAGCGTAGAGTAGTAATTTAGCACAATTTAACATCAATCAAACAGTTTTTGGTTTGTAAATTCGCATAGTTGGCAATGTTTTAAATAAAAAGATTGCTTTATTTTAACTTCGCTGCGCGTCTCATTCGTCGGTTTATTTCTGGAAGGGCGGAAAGAATACCTTCCAGCATAATATCTTCCGCGACGCACGGCGAGAAGTTATTTTTTCCGAAGATATTTTACTGGAATGTATTTTTGCAAAAGTTATTCTTGCAGAAGAGATACTTTCCGAAGATATTATGCAGAATGTATTTTTTCCTAGCGCCTCGAATTCGGCTAACGGTAATTCCCATGGACCATGGACCAACATGGACCCAACATGGACCCGCCCATGAGGGGTAAAAGACTCACTTTAACAATACAAAACAATATAAAGTTGTTAGTTTTAACTTTTAAACGGCTTAAGCTTAGACTTAGAATGATACTAAGCCTAAGCCTAAGCCTGAGGTGCACTAACAACTTTACATTGTTTTGTAATGTTAAAGTGAGTCTTTCACCCCTCATGGGCGGGTCCATGTTGGGTCCATGTTGGTCCATGGTCCATGGGAATTACCGTTAGCCTCGAATTCGTACAAATTATATATTGATGTGCAGGTTAGGCAGAATTGACCGAAACTAGGCAAATTAAAAAAATTTAAACGTTTTTTTGAATGCAAATCAATTTTTTGCATATAAATTTCTGGAAAACTAACTATTTTTTGATGTTTTACACCATAAAAAGCATTAAATTAAGTTTAAAAACAAAAAAATAAGTAAATTAAAATAGATTATAATTAATTCATGAAATAAAACTGGTAATCTTCCAGTTTATTATTTTAGTTTTATTTTTTCACAGTTTTATATTTTGTTTTGAATTGTTTAATTTAAATTTTTTTATTTCAATTTAGGGTTTAGGCTTAGGCTTAGGATTTACAGTGTTGATTTTTAAATTGAAACTTTTGCTATAACAAATATTAAAACTGTTTTTTATGTCAGAAAGTTTAACAGGAAAACACTTCTTGATTCAAACCAAAGAAGCTTTATTTTTGCTAAGCCTAAGCGAAACCTAAAAATGAATATAAACCTAAACAGAGCTTTTTGAAAAATCCAAATAATTTATTTTTAATGAATATTTTTCGGAATATTATACATATTTCGAAAATATTTTTTTGCAGAACACCAAAAGCTTTAAAAAATCTTGTTGAAAAGTTAAAAAACTCCTAACACTTAATATATGAGTAATTTCAATGAGATATTGCACGAAAAATACGTAATTAATGAAATTCCAGTAAAATTTGCATAATATCAAAAATTTCGGTAGATTACGGTAGATTTTGGTCGGTGTCGGTGTCGGTGTCGGTGGAATTTACAGTTTGCCGTCAGTCAAGGCTAACAGGAGAAAACTCCGCAGCTGACTCCGCAGCGGAATTATTATTATACTAAGCATAGTCTATACATAGTTTAATTCAACTGTTTTCATCATTTCATTATTTCTTCTCTTTCTTTTCTCTTTTTCTATTTTTTCTCTTTTTTTTCATCAACAACATCAATTCTGCAACTTAATTGTCGCCAATATAAAATACAGTTCTAACAAGATCTCAATGAACATAGCTATCTGATATGAATTTAAAGGCTCAAAAAGAGCTCCTATTTAAGTCAGTTTTAAAACTTTTCTTGAATGCATCCAAAGAATCGACAGTTACTTGAGATGGGAGTAGGTTGTTCCAAGGTGTAACCACCCTATTAGCAAAAGAAAATTTCCTTGCATTAATTCGGCTTTCTTTGATATGGTCAATTTAAAGGGATGACCATGGGTTGGCTGCAGGTTAAACTTAAAAAAATCATTGGCTTGCAAATTGTTTAAGCAATGCGTAATTTTTAAGCACTCATATAAATCAATTTTGTCTCTTTGGTCCTTTAATCTTTCTAAACCTAGGTAATCCAATCTTTCTTCATAACCAAGAGGTAACAACTTGCATTTATAAAACAACCGTCTAGTGAAATTTTGTTGCACTTTTTCCCAAAATGTTTATATCTTTTTGCAAATAGGGGTTCCCAACTGCACTAGCATACTCCAGAATTGGTCTACCGTCTAACATAGGACTTATATGCTCTAAGAAGATTATTTCTAGAGTTTGAATTGAATGTTCTAAAAATTAGTGATATTACTCTTAACCTTTTTTAGCTGTGATTTCACAGTGTTTAGAGAATTTCATATCATGGGATATATAAACACCTAGGTCACGCACCAATTCTGTAGTTGCAAGTATGTTATTACCAAGCTTATATTTATAAATTAACTCTTTGCTATGATTTCGAATATGAAGAACTTCACATTTATGATCTGATAATTGCAATTGCCACTCTTGTGACCAGCTGTGTATTCTATCTAAATCTTTTTGAAGTCTTAAGGTTTGAATGTGGTAATCTTTAGATGAAGATTTTGGAAACAACTTTATATCATCTGCAAAGAGTCTAATTTGTGAGCACTTAACACAATCAACAATATCGTTAATATACATTAAAAATAAAAATGTACCCAAAACAAAAGCCTGAGGAAATGAACTTTTTAAAGCAAATGATTTGGATACTGAGTCATTAATTACAGCTTTAATTTCCCGCCCAACTAAAAATTCTTTTATTCATTTTAAAAATTTACCAGAAACGCCATATTTTTCTAGCTTATATAACAATTTTTGATGTGACACGATGTCAAGGCCTTGGCAAAATCCAAGTAAATGACATCAATTAGAAGTTTATCTTTTAGTACCTGCGTCCACTCATTAAAAGTTTCCAACAGCTGTGTTATTGTAGAATTTTTTGCCTTAAAACCATGTTGAAACCTTGACAAAATGATATGGAAAAAGACAAGAAGTTCTTCTTTGACAAGCTGTTCCATGAGTTTACAAGAAAAAGATCTAAGTGAAATTGGACGATAATTTTCTTTTAGGCTTTTGGTGCCTTTTTTAAACAGTAAGTTTAATAAAGTTATTTTCCAATTAAGTGGTAATTCTCAAAAATCAAAAAACATTTGAAAGATTATTGCCAAAGGTTCAGCAATAACTTTAGCCAAGCCAATAAAAAGTAAGCTGGAAAACGGTCAGGTGTTCGAGACAATTTGTTTGGGAGCTTTTTTAGGGCTTTAAATACCTTTTTGTGGTAAATACCATGTTGTCGAACTTCTCAATATGTGGTGGGTTAAAATTTGGCAAGGTATTATCATCATAAGTAAAAACAGAAGCAAAATAATTTCCAAAAAGTTCAACTTTTTTAAAATCTTCAGTAAAAAATGTCCCATCATCTCTTTTAATTGGTGAGATAGTTTTTTTTGTTCTAATTTTACTATTAACAAATTTATAAAAATTGTTTAAACCCCTTGAATTTAAAATTTTTGTTTCCTTATTAGTGATAAAATCTCTAACTTTATTTTTATATACTTTGCATATTTTTTTGTACTCTGATCTTGATTTTTCATCAATATTACGCTTATGCCAAAGTTTTTTCTTTTGATTTTGTAGTTTTCTTATATGTATTGGATATTGTACAATTTTTTTGTTGTTTTTAGTTAATTTTTTTCCAGGGTCATGTCTATTGATTCCTAACAACAAAATATCCTTGAATCTCTGCCAAGCATTTTCTACAGTGCCACATTCCTCAAATAAAGTTTTCCAGTTGATTGTAGATAAGTATAAACATAGCATATCATAATCTGCTTTTAAAAAATCAGGTATGTAGGTTTGAATTCTTTTTTTAGGACTGTCAAGTATTTTAAGATTAATTTCAGATAAAATAGTGTCATGGTCTGATTGTGAAAAACTGAGCGCAACAGTGAAATTATTGAAAATTTCTCTATCGTTTGTGAACAAAAGATACAGATAATTTTTTTCACGAGTTGGTTGTGAAACAAGCTGATACATACCTAGCTAAATAAAAAACTCAAACCAATTATTTTCATTTTGTGTGTTTAAAGTTATTTTACCCGAAGACCAATCTACCCTTGGCAGATTGAAATCTCCAGTTAAAACAATGGTTCCTACAAAGTTTTCTTTACATTCCTGATTAGCTCAAATATTAGAATGTCTTTTTCTTTGCTAGTACTAGGTTCTCTATAAATACCAATGAATCTCAGTTTAGATGACTTCTGTAGAATAATGTCAACCGCTACTAGTTCTATTGCATCATACTTTTCCTCCGTTTCAACTTCAACTACTCTAAAAATATTTTTAATTATTAGGACTACTCCACCTCCTCGTCGCTGCTGTTGATCCCTTCGACAAACATTAAATTCCCTATTTTTGTTTATCATATTGTTAGTGGTTGTTTCAGTAAGCCATGTTTCACAAATAAAGCAGATATCAACAATACCATAGATAGGGTCATCACCTGAAATCATAAAATCCAGCTCGTCTAAGGAGTTAGCAAGGCTTCTTGCATTCATACACAAAATTTTTATACTAAGTATAAGTTTTAGTTTACTACAGTGATAATTAAGTCGCATAATATCCTATTTTGAAACATTTAGGGAAGCCTTGAGAGTGATGTCGAACAAAAAGGGATCACCATCAGTAGAATACCAAAGCGAAACATTTTTGTTCTGCTCTCTAAGCTCCCTAAGTTTGCCAAGCAATTCCTTTTGACAGACTCGCTGTCCCTCATTCAGTGACGGCCTTACATAAAATTTATCAAATTTAGTGACCCCCCTTAGTTGTCCTTCTAAACGTACAGCTCTATTTCTGATACACTTATTAAAAACTCTTATTTTCAGGAGCCTGGGCCGATCACCAGCTTTTCCGATACAAAAAAACTCAACTGAAGTGACCTCTCCCGAATCACCACTATCCAGAGTCTTTAATAAATCGGTCACATTTTCTTTTTCCCTCCCATAGGATTCGCTCTCCGGTAGGCCAGATACGACCAGCATCGTTTCATGTTCTCTTTGCACCTCCTGCGCTTAAAAAAACTGTCAAACATTGGGAGAAGACGTTGTAGAACACGTTCACAGATGAAGCCACTAAGTCGCTGTTGACACTATTAGCCCGTTCCTCCTCCATCCTGGGGAACCTTTTCTCCAAATCCGTCAACTTCTGCTGGAGGTCCGCATTCTCTGTTTCCAGTCTGGCAATTCGATCATCCTTTGTTTCTCTCGGCATGTTGCAGTGGATGCTTTCCAAATGGGTTTTAACGTAAGTGGGTAAAAACAAACCTTTAGTTTTTCCTAAGTCCAAGCGAAACTTTAACGTATGTGGGTAAAAACTTTAACGTGTTTGGGTAAAAGAGATGGACACAGAGAAGGGGAAGCGCAAAAAAAAAAAAAAAAACAAAAAAAAAAAAAAAAAAAAAAAAATAGTGTGCAACAGATACATCACCTGTACCGGCAAATCCTACATTCCCAAACTTATAAACCACACAATAATCACAAATTTTGTGCTCAAATCCAAAATTTTAGGGCTAAAAACTTTTTAAAAAATAATTTTTTTCATAAAAATAGGTGATTTTAAGATTGTATCAACAAGTATTTTTATATATGGGGGGGGGGGGGGGGGGGGGGGGGGGGGGGCTGGGGGGGGGGGGGGGGGGGGGGGGGGGGGGGGGTATTTTCAAAATGTGTTTTTGAAAATTTTATAGCATAAAAGAATTAGGGGCGGGAAAAAAGGAAAAACAATATAAAATTTCGTCCTCAGGGTACTTAATTCTTTTTATTTTTTAACATTTAATTAAACCCAAACCCCAACAAAAACACCAACAAACAAATCGCGATTTTTTTATAAAATATTAAAACGAAAGACAAAATATTTTTACCACCTTATATAGATATAACGCTAAATTAGGAAACAAAAAAATAGAAATTGGTTGTGGTATTAACAAAAGATTATACTATAGTCATTTAAAGATTTAAGATTTAAGATTTTATATTTCTAGCAAGATAAGTTACAAGCAAAATAGAATATTATTATCTAAAATTGCAACCCAGTTGGACTACAAATTACATAAACACCAAAAACAAAAAAAAATCAGCAGTAGCAATAAAATGTATCACAACAGAAGCCCGGACTTACTAGAAAAAATGACTAAAGGCTTTAGATACTTAAAGCTCTTCATTTGGTCATTGTATTCAGGTTTATTTTAATAGATTTCTTAAAAGAGTGCAACGAAGGAGCGCTCACTTGACTTTCTTTTAGACAATTCCATTTATTTGAAACTCTGTTAAAAAAACTATATTTTCTGCGATTAATCCTAGAGTGCTCAACTTTAATTTTTTTTGAGTGACCTCTAGTATGCTTTGTGTTAAACACAAAGTATTTGTTACTTTTTAAACTTAAAAGATCATTTATAATTTTATATGTCACTATCATATCATTTCTTTCTCTGCGTTTTTCTAAAGACTCAAGATTTAATATATTTAATCTGTTTTCGTAACTGGCATCTTTTAATTTACAAACTCTAAAGACTCGTTTGGTAAATTTGCGTTGAACTTTTTCCAAAATATATTTATCTTTCATCATATAGGGGTTCCAGACCACGCTTGCATACTCAATAGTAGGTCGTATGAAACTTTTGTATGCAGTTAAATAATTTTTTATAGAATTGGATTTAAAACATCTAAAAATTAAATTGACTGTTTTCATAGCCTTGGAAGCTATTTTTTGGCAATGAGTTGAAAACTTTAAATCAGCAGAAAAATAAACACCAAGGTCTTTAACTAGATTAGTTGTTGGCAATTTCTCATTATTTAAGTAATAATCCATCTTAATTATATTTTTCTGGCGATTTATATTTAACACTTCACACTTATGTTCAGACAGACTAAGCTGCCAATCAGTTGCCCATAAAGCAAATCTATTTAGATCATCTTGTAATTTTATTCTGTTGTTATTGGTTTCATCATAGCTTATATAGACCTTTGCATCATCAGCAAACAGTCTAATTTCAGAATTTTTCACACAGTCTACAATATCATTGATGTAAACTAAAAACAAAAAAGGTCCTAGAACTGAACCCTGTGGTACTGAACTATTAACTGGGTAAGATGGAGAAAAGGTATCATTTATTAGAATTCTCATTTCTCGGTTAGTTAAAAAAGCTTCTATCCATTTTAACAATCGACCTGAGATTCCATATTAATTAAGTTTATACAAAAGTTTTTGATGTGATACAGTATCAAAAGCTTTTGCAAAGTCAAAATATACTACATCCACTGATTTTTTGTCATTTACAGCTAAAGTCCAATCATTATAGGAGTCTAAAAGTTGTGTAACTGTTGAGCTTTTATCTTTAAAACCATGCTGAAAGTTAGACAATATGTTAACAAAAAAGATAGAAAGCTCAAACTTTACGATTTGCTCCATAATTGTACAACAAAAACATGTAAGTGCGATTGGACGATAGTTCTCTTTTTGACATTTTGAGCATTTTTTGTGTATGAGTGTGGTAAAGGCGATTTTCCATTCATGTGGTAGTTTACTAGTGCTAAATGATTTTTGAAATATTTTTGAAAGAGGCTCAGCTATAACTTTTGCCTTTTGCTATGCGTTTTAGAAATAAAGCTGGTATGCCATCAGGGGAGCGAGATAGTTTCTTAGGTAATTTTTTAAAAAAATTTAGGACATCTTTTACACTAAAATTTATATTATCAAGTTTTTGGTTTTGTTGTGGCTCAAAAATTGGCAGTTTATGATTGTCTTTAGTAAAAACGGTGCTAAAGTATTCACCAAGAATTTTTGCTTTTTCAAAATCTTCAGTTGCAAAACTACCATCTTCACATTTTATTGGGGGAATAGTTTCCCTGGATTTAAGTTTTTTGTTTATATATTTAAAGAAATATCCAATATCATGGGATTTTAGCACATTTTCCTCTAAGTTTGAATTGAACTTTTTTACAGTTTTTGCATATTCATTTGAGGCTTTTTTGAATTCATGTTTAAAATTTTTATTTATGTTCCCAAATTTCCATAATCTTTTGTTTTTATTTTGGAGTTTTATGATATATTTAGGATAATGACATTTCTTTTTATTATGTGATTTATACTTTTTTACTAATGGTACCTGTAGGATTATACAGTCAGTAATAACTTTTACAAAACAATCCCAGTATTCTTGGACTGAATTCAAATATTTAAAATTTAAATCCCAGTTTTAAGCAGCAAGAAATAATGCAATGCTGTTATAATCGGCATTTTTAAAGTCTGGTACCAAAAGGTCATTTTTATGATAATTGCTTTCATCATACAAATTTAAGTTAATTTCACTGCATATTACAGCATGATCTGAATTACCAATATTTACTGCAAGCTTAACTTCAATAAAAATTTTTAAAAAATCATAAAAATTTTTACCTCCTGATGGTTTTAACACAACTTGGGAAAGTCCTAATGTTATAAATGTTGTGTAGTATTTAGTTTCATTTTGTGAATTGCTAAGTATAGAGTTTGTGTCCCACTTAATTCCTGGTAAGTTTAGATCACCAACTAAGACAGATGTATGTGTATGATTACTTATATAGGTTTTTATAAACTCCAACAACAAAGAATCTTCTTCAGCTTTTATGTTTGGGGGTCTATATATGTTAATAAGACGGATTTTACTATTTGAAATAATAAGATCAATTGCCAGTGCTTCAAGATTTTTATATTTTTTACAGACTAATACATGGTTATACTTAATTTGTTTATTCATCAGAATAAAAATGCCTCCCCCTTTTGTATGAATTCTATCTTTCCTAACTATATTAAAATCATAGTTTTTAACTAGAAGTTGATTGGGAATATCTTCATTAAGCCAGGACTCCTGAATCATCAAAATATCAGGTATACCTTAATTAATGTCAGCTCCTGAAATTAGGAGCTCAAACTCATCCAGATGACTTAATATAGATCTTACATTCATTGATGTTAATTTTAAAGAACTTTTTTAACACGATTTAATATATATTTTGACTCTTTTTTGAAAACTTTGCAACTATGGGTTGCACTAATTCCTATTCTAGATTTTTGTTAGAGCCCTTAATTTCAAGCATACACTGTTTGTCCTGGTCAAATAAGTAAGGATCACCAGAGTCAGTGTAACGCACAAAAATCTTTCTCTCTTCAGATATGCGTAGTTGCTTGGCTTTAGCAAGAAGAGGGATTTGTTCTCTTCGCTGCTCACTGCTCAAAGAAGGTCGCACATAGATATTCTTGAAATGTTCAGTCTTGCGCAGCTTACCATTAGATCGAACAAATCTGTTGCGAATGTTAGTATTGTTGAAGCGGATTTTGAGCAATCTTGGCTTTTCTGAATCCATTTTTCATATTCGGAAGCAATCCACAACACTATGGCTTTGAGCATCTTCAGTGCTGTTGATTGCTTCCTTGAAGAGATTCTTGGCTTTTTCAAAATCCTCCTCTTTTGTGTTGGATTCTTGCAAACAAGCCACAACTGCTAGAGTAGCATGTTCTTGTAGCACTTCAGATCTTTTGATGCGCTCTTCCATCCAAGGCAGGAGTTCCTGTATTACACGGGAACAAATTTTGGCAATGGACTTCTCGTCAATTCCGCTAGACGTTTTTGAGACAGCCTCCAACTTTTCAATACGAACCAGCAGCTGATCTCATTCTAATTCCAGTTCGGACACTCGAGCATGGAGCTGTTCATTTTCAGCGTTGACTGAGAACTTCCTTGTATTGTGGGCCGCCATTTAATAATTTAACTTTACAAATGGGTATATAACCATATATACAAATGGGTATTATATCAGGTTATCTGGCATTCTTTACGTAAGTGGGTAATAAAAAGGACCACCTTCAAATTTTTATATGTCAATAAATATTTTTATAATAAAGCTAGAAGAATAATATTTTGTTAAATTAATTAAATGATTAGTTACTACTAAATAAAGTAAAAAATAACAGTCATATAGCAATATTAGATTATAAAAGATAATAATTTTGTAATAGAATAAATTTTTTGTTCGAATTTTTATATTTCATTACTATTTATTAAATATTCAGCATTATATTGCAAATAATTAGCCTAATCAGGTGGATCTGGTCTGTAATTATACAATACTAAAACTTGTTACATTTACAACAGGCTTAGTGATTGATAATTAAAATGAGTACCAATTCACCTATCAATGAAATGTCTTTGGTGTAGTCTGCCTTACTCACTGGCAAAATTCACTTTTTATAATCTAATATTGCTTTATGAATGTTTAATCTTTAAAATTTATTTAGTAGTAATTAATCAGTTAATTAATTTGATAAAATATTATTCTTTTAGCTTTATCATAAAAGTATTTATTGGCATAAAAATTTGAGGGATGTTCCTTTTTCAACAACTATAGTATACTTTTTCGTTAATTACTGTCTATAGCAACATAATACTACTAACATAATTTCCATTTTTTACTTAGTTATTTACCGCTATATGTGGCAATTAAGTGGTCAAAATATTTCTTTCCTTTTTTTTAATATTTTGTAAAAAAAAGAGCAAAAAAAGGTGAAATTTTAGTACTGAGTAAAATTTTATTATGCTATAAAATTTTCAAAAAAACAATTTTTAAACTATAAAAAGCATCGTTATAATCGAAGTCACGTAATTGTTTGAAAAAAATTATTTACAAAAAGTTTCAAGCGCGAAAATTAAAAATTTGAGCCCATGTAGAATCTGTCAGTGATGTATCTGTTGCACACCCAGAAATCCATTCCAAGGAAACGCCGACTGTCCAGGTGTATAGGGGTCCATGGTAGAGGGGTAGGGGTAAAAGCCGGATCAACCGGACGGACGGACGGAAATCAATAGGGTAAAAGCCGGACTGACGGACCGTCGGAGACCGCAAATATCTCGGGAAATACACATGTTCTACAGAAAATAAACATATGTTTGTAAACCACAGATCAAATGCTTTATGTTTATATATTTATTTAGGTATTTTGTTCAAAAATAAAAAAATTAAAATCTTCTAGGTTTTTTTGACATGGGTATTTTTTTCACAGTTACCGCAACCCTTTGAGAAAATAGAAAAAAGGCGTCAAACAAGGCGTATCACATTTATAGGCACCTTGCACTGAAACTTAAAATAAACATAAGATATATAGAACACACAAACATTGCTGCTGTACGGAAAATACCGTAATCATGCAAATGTTTTTTTAAAAAAAGACGAAAGGCGAAAGACGAAACCCTGGGGTGTTTAATAATGACATCACACTGATTTTGTATGTTGATTTATATTAGAAATTGTCTGTTTTAAAACGTGTAATTAAGATTTGCATGTAAAAATAAAAAATATATATGGCTGCAGATGTTATAATAAGCCGGTTATTTCTCGTCAATGCCGCCACTAATCAATAATCACGGAACATTTGCATGATTACGGTATTTTCCGTACAGTTTCATTGTTTGTGTGTTCTATATGTTATGTTTATTTTAAGTTTCAGTGCAAGGTGCCTATATTATGTTATTAAAAAATAAAAATGTTTTAATAGTAACATATAAATGCAAATGTAAAAGAAATTTAATCTTTTACAATGTAAAAGAAATTTAAGTTTTGTGATAGGGAATTAATATTAATGTTATTAGAATCAAAAAAACGTTGAGTTTTTCAAAGTTTTGGTATAGTAAAAAACGAATTAATTTTATTAATATTATGTTTTGAACATTTTTTAGTAGTTTTCGATAAGTAAATAGTTAGTAAAAAAGGGAAGAAAAATAGGCTTAAAGTTTCGAATATTTTTTTTGTTTTGAACTACTTTATAAGGTTGAAAACTTAATAAGTAATTTTTGTGTTCGTAAAAAATTAAATTTCATAGCGCATTGTATTTTTTTAAGACTGACCGGTTGTTTGTATTTTAATTAATTTTTTCAACGACACCGGTCTACTTTAAAAAAATGACGTATAAAAATAATGCTTTTTAATAAGTTTGAAATAAATACTTAGTAAATGCATTATAGCTAAAAACTAAACACATTTAGAAATGGGAAAAGATTTAAATTGATTTTTTTAGTTTTGTTACTCGGTGTAAGAAAAAATTTGTATCCATGGCAACACAACTTATTGATTGTGTTGATGCAATATTGATTTTGTCTGTACCTAATATTGTCCGCTATTAAAATGTAATTTTAAAACTTTTTAACGATCAAATTAAGAAAATCTTTATCATAGTTCAAAATAATTCATGCAAACAATTCTTTGTTCGTTCAAATTTTTTTTTTGTTTTGGATTGCCTGTTTGTTGCTTTTATTGTGGCTTATATATTTTTTTGTTCTGGACTGCCTATTTGTTGCTTTTATTTTGGCTTATATATGAAATCAAAGGTACTGTGTAAGCAAAAATCGCAGAAGTCACACTTTTAACAAATTGAGAGTTAATTTTCAATAAATTAAAATGTATATAAATTTATAGATTAAATATGATTAAGAATGTAATTCGAAATAATTTTTGACCACAAATGGCATTTGCATAATATAAGCAAGTACAGAATTTAAGAGTGAATTTAATATAATTCGTTTACAATCTGAATTTTAATACAGTTTTAAATGCACTGCCTGGGGCCTATTACATAAAGATTTCTCTAATTGTAAATTAATATACGCACACATTTTATTTCTTCTTATTTTATTAATTAAAAAATACGTATGTAACTGTGGAATTCAGGGAATTTACAGACATGTATTTTTCTAAATTCTAAACACAATTTTATTAATATACTTTTTAATTAAAAATACAAAAGAAAAATATGCGTCTATTAGTTTACAGCTGTAAATTAATTACAAGCAATTTTTATGAAATAGGCCCCTGGTATTTTTCTTATTCAATTGCGCGGGAAATTTAATTTTGTAATTAATCAAATTGAAACCATAGACAAAAGATCCCACTGTTTTAAGGTGAATAACTCTACATTTAATGATTTTTATAAGCGCAAACAAATTGCATTATATTGAAATATAACAAATTACTCTAAACAAATGATTTAGAGATGATAATGCCTTTTAAACTAAGGAAAATTGCACATTCAAAAATTCGACCATGCGAACTAAAAACCCGGAAGATTTTATTATTTTAAATATAGAAAAACAACTTTTAAAACCTGTTACATATTTTGTAGAATGGTTTTTGTCTTTGATTAATTACAAAATTAAATTTCCCGCGCATTTGAATAAGAAAAATACCAGGCAGTGCCTTTAAACCAGAAAATTGCGTTTGCCGGGGCAGGAGTGCAAAAAAGTGCCGGGGCATACCGAGGCCGGGGCCGGGGCCCCAGTCGATCCCTTAGTATAATATAGTCATTATATAATATTTATAGGTCTGCGTATTTGTAAAATATAGCTTAAAATCTGTTTTAGTTAATGTTCCAGAAGTATTTAACAATATTGAACAAGTTAGTATTGATATAATTTTTAAATCCAACGTAAAATATAGATTTGTGTGTGTGTATAATCCACCTGTAGGCTCGCTAAATCTAAGCAAAACCAAAACGTTGTGCTCTTTTTTAAACTTTATTACAAATATACAAAAATCATGTTTTATTGTTGGAGATTTCAGCTATCCTAATATTTGTTGGAAAACACCTCAAAGCTCTGGAAATAGTTGTTCCAGTTATTTTCTTGAAACGTGTGACAAAAATTGTTTATTTCAAATGGTAAATGAGCCAACCCGGGAAAACAATTGTTTAGATTTGGTTTTTTGTACTATACCTAGTTTAGTTCGTTCACTTACCGTTTCTGAGCCTTTAAGCGCTTCTTGTGATTATAATACCGTCAATTTTACATTAAATATTTCTAAGCAAACCGAAATTAAAAAAACAAAAAATACCGACCCAAATTTCAAAAAAGCAAATTATGCTGCAATGAAATAATATCTTTCAAAATTTAATTGGTTGCAGCTAGCTAACTTATGCAAATCAAAAAATGGTAATAGTGACAGAAAGCTTTTTTCTGAAATTCTCACAAATATTTTTACTTTTTGTGTTGAAAATTTTGTACCTAAAATATCTAAAACCAAGATAAAACATAAATTCCCTTCACATATTCGAAAATTAGCAAATAAAAAACTAAAGTTGTATAGAATTTCAAAACGAAATCCTGACAAAACGCACCAATATTACAAAATTAAACGTAAATAAGAAACTGCTATTAATTTAGATTTTTCAGAAAAAAAAACAAGTGGTAAACTCTAACTTATTAAACGATTTTTATAAATACATAAATATTCTAAATTAAAGTGAAAATCGCTAATTCCGCGGTTACTTAAAAATAATTGTGACTATGCAATTAACGATACTGAAAAAGCTGAATTATTAAATACTTTTTGCCACAGTTTTTACTGACGATAATAAAACAATTCCAAACTTTTGTATGCGCGTAAATGAAAATATGGGAATTTACAGTATAAATTTTTCATATGAAAAAGTCCTAAATGCAATACGTAAGTTACCTTCAAAGTTATCACAAACTCCAGACAATTTTCCTGCACTTTTTTTAAAATCTTTGAATACTGAATTCGCATACCCTTTGCAAATTTTGTTTGAAATGAGCATGGAATCTGGAACTCTTCCTGATGTTTAGTTAACGACAATAATAATACCACTCTTTAAAAAAAGGTATATCATCATTAAAGGAAAATTTATCGATCTATTTCTTTGACTTCAAACTTGTTTAAAATTATGGAAAGAATAATAGCGGACAATTTGGTTGCCTACCTAATTAGTAACAATTTGATAACACATGAACAGTATGGTTTCTTGTCTAAATGCTCCACATGCACCCAACTTCTTGCAGTGCTTGAAGAATGGACTCAAGCGATAAATATGCATAAAAGAATTGATTGTATGTACATTGATTTTGCCAAAGCATTTGATACCATCTGCCACGTCAAATTAATTATCAAATTAAGGGGTTATGGTGTAAATTATGAATTGCTCAACTTGATTCCCGCATTTTTATCAAACCGAACTGAAAAACTCTTAGTTAATAACTCTTTTTTTGATTGGGTTATAGTAAAAACTGGGGTGCCCCAAGAGTCAGTACTTGGACCCATTTTGTTTGTTTTTGTATATAAATGAAATATATAAATCACGTTATAAAAATGAAAACGGTTTTCTAGAAAAAGTCTTGCAAATTTTTGGAAGTGGACAGAAACATGGCAACTTAATGTTGCTTTTTCAAAATGTAACGTTATATCTATCAGAAATTTAAATGTCCTCACAAAAACAGATTTCTTGTCCAGCAGCGAGATCAAAACAGTACACCAAGTATGTGATTTTGGTATAGACTAGTTTGGAATAAGCGTCTTTTACTGTACAAGAAAGGTTACAAAAATAAAAAATAAAATTTGAAAAAATCTTAGATTTCTTAGTTTCTTAAGTTTAAACCTATACTTCATAAAAATTGCTACATGATGATATGTTTCACTACGTTGAAGTGCTGTAATATATCAGTTTGTGCTAAATAAATTTTTGTTTTTTAATTAAACGTCACAATGGTTTAAAATCACCACTAAAATAGTATTATCCTGAACAATGATTTTGAAATAGTAAAAATAAAGATGAAATTTGTGCTTTTAAACTAATTTTAAACCTAAATAGTTTTTTTTAATGTTTTGCTTGTAAAACTATTCAAAACTTAAAAATTAATTTTAAAAAAAGTCCATTCCAAACTTTTAAATTAAGCATTTTCTGTAATTGAAACATTAAAAAACTGGAAAACAAGCGCGCCAGCAGCGCTGTACCTACAAAGCGGCAAAAAACTAAAAATCCCCAAAAACTGCTTTTGCTTTTGCAATATTTAAAAAGTATTTAAGAAATTTTAAAGAGAAGGGGTCGAGATTTTAAACCAATAAATATTTTAAATATCTTAAATTGTAAAATGTACTAGTCGCCCGCTGTTTCTCAATTTTCCCTTTACATATTATTGGCGCTAGTAGTTATGTACCCTCTTCCTAACACTAAAAAACTCTTATTCCAAACTAGTCTATATGGATCACAAACGATCTACACCTCAGAACTTTTTAGCTTTAAAACATACATGGGCACGGGGGGGTTGGGGGGGGGGGGTTAACCCCCCCCCAAATTCTGAGAAGTGGGGTTTAACCCCCCCCCACTCAGAAGTGGGGGGGGGAGAAAAAGTTAACCCCCCCAATTTTGGAAAAATGAAGAAAAAAAATTTCTTTAAAATGACTTCTAACTGCCTCCAAACTTAAGTTTTGAGGCCAAAATGAATGTTTTAAGCAATAAAAAGCTCAAAAATGCAATAAAAAGGGCTTTTTGACCTAAAATTAGTGTTTTTAACCTATTTTTCCTTCAAAATCGAAAAACAATATGGGTAAAATGCACTCCAGAAAAAAAAACGATATGGGTATTTTGCGTTTCTCGGATTTTAACCCCCCCCTAATTTGGGGTTTAACCCCCCCCCACTCCGGACCAACTTGCCCATGTATGCTTTAAAATGTCATATAGTATTCGTGATCACGTCATATATGTTTTGCTCCGTGGGATAGGTTGTCGGAGGAGCAGCAGCAAAACAGGGCTTCAAAATGAAGGTACAAATATGGCTAAAAGAATGCCGCGCGGGCCGGCTATTAGAAAGGCGGGGGCGCGTTATTAGACATAAATGCAGGCGTCTTTTTATGCGCGCGGTGTCCTTTGATGCGCATGGGATTCCTTCCGTTTAGACCAATAGATTTTGACCAGGGTGTAAAGTTTTCCACTCACTGTGCCACAATTTCTAGCAAAGCTTACAGTCGTGCTTCATTAATTCCTTGCTGTTTTAAAAGTGAAAACCCATATTTTTTGATTCGCGCTTACAAGACTTACGTTTTGCTTATTTTAGAATCAAATGGTCCCGTCTTTAACCCTTATGAAGTGCAAGATATCATACGTTTAGAAAGAGTGCAAAAATATTTTACCCAAAGAGTTTTTCAAAAATGCAAGCTTCCAAAATCAGATTTTACAAAATAGATTGATAATATCATTTTTAGATTCATTGTAGCTTTGTCAAATTAAAATAGAATTATGTATGGTATTTAATATTGTTTATGGAAATGTAGACTTAAATTTTAATAATTTTTTTTAGTTATTGTAATAGTAATTAGAGCACAAGAGGTCACAAATACAACCTAAAAACTTCTGAAAAATACCATTTAAATTGTCGTAATTATGCTTTTTCTCAGCGTGTTATCAATGTCTGGAACTTATTAAATGGTGCTATTGTTTCAGTAAATTCTTTGAAATGTTTTAAAAAGTTACTTGGCAGTTTTAATTTTAATAAATTTTGTTGTGTTTATTAGGCAGTAATGTTAGGGTGTGTTAATGCCTTTACTTGACTTTTTGTCCTTGGTTATTTACTAATGGACAAATAAAATTTTATTCATTCATTCATTCATTACTGAAATTAACAAAATCCTCTTGAAAATGAAAACTATATTAATTTATTTTTAATTATGCTTATTTTTTAAAAAAAATTCTTGTTTATTGCATCGTTTTTATAATTGTTGTAAGTGAAAAAATAAAAAAGGAACATTATTTGAAAATCGATTAATGTTTTAAGGAAAAAATAGAAAAAATCAATTGGCAAAAAGCAGGATACGCAAGGATAGTAGTGCTAGGCGCTAACTGCATTTACGCAACTAATGATAGAGCAAAAATAATATTATCAAAATATAGTGTTTTTCAGTTGAGTCACAATCTGTGTACTCCTGTACTTTTTTATTTTAAGTTTATTGTTTACGTAACGTTAATTGAGTCTATTTGAACTTCAATCTTGTAGTAGCATTAAAAACAACCTTAGTTTGTTTATTTTTTACCTGACTATTTTGAAATCCTGGTTTCGTTTTTCACTCCATTTTATCCATTTGTAAGTGTAACCGTTTTGTTCATAGCCTCCTTTGTATTGTAAAATCTAAAAATTGTTAAGAAACGGTCTGGTAATATGTTGGGTTTTTTTTAATTCAACATGATTTTAAAACAAGAAATATTATTTTGTTATCAGAAACAATAGTAATCAGATAAATCACGCAAGAATTTAAGGACCCTCAAAATGTCATATAGTATTCGCGATCACGTCATATATGTTTTGCTCTGTGGGAATGCTTGTGGAAGGAGCTGTTTTCGCCAATTAGCGCTGGAGAAAAATTGAGTGTAAAAAAATGAATGAGAGATCTCCATTTTTTTTCCTAAGCCCTAATTGGCTAAAAATGATAACGTTACAACTCAAACACAACTCACGTGATGATATTTAACACTGAACAACTTCTATTTAAATGAGAGGGTTTTGGCCATCGTGAAACGTTTAAATTGTTGTTTATTTTGTACAATCACAACTACAAAAGGAGAAAAAAAACCAAAAAACTAGGACGTTCGTTAAATTATAAAATATGAAGTTTCATAGTGCACGTGAATTCACAAAACTTTTGATTTTGGGACGCTGATTTATCTACTGGGTTTAATTGATATGTATTCAGATATACTTGGAAGAAAGTCAGAAAAACAAGTTTTTTAAGCCATTTTACTTGTGAAAAAATTGTAATATTTTACTTCTAAACAGCGAAAAAAAGGACCTTTTAACCCATACAAGCAAACAAAAAAAAATCCTGATAATAAATATTATTTATTTATCTCTATACCTATATTTCTATTAAATGTTTTAGTATTATCCCAAAGCTTCGGTGAATTAGGGCGGAAGCTCTTTAGCTCAGATAATTTCCCCGTTAGATGAGTAAATTTTAAGTTTATTTGTCCATTCGCGTCTGAAGTACAAAAACGCGTATTTATTAACACTTATTTAAATATTATATGTATATCAACAAATTTAAAATATTCTCATGTGACTTATAGTTTTGTTTTATTTAAGCTGGAAAATATTTTAAAATATTTAATTTCCAATTTCAGCAGAATATTTGTTGTTTTTTTTATTTAAGTTTTTAAAACTAAGCTCACAAAAATTTTGGCAAGATATTCTTTTAAATTATTGTATGGCTATAACTCTTTAATTATTTATAGAAAAAATAGCCCGTGTCAGCCATACAGCTGACAAATAATTTTTCCTGCGTTTTTTCTAATTCATTAGCTTTTTTTCAAAATTCAACTTTCCACTGATATTCTATGGACTGCAAACTTTGCAATTATACTTGATTTAGTCAAATATGTTGTTTGGTTGAGAAGAAGGGTCCCTCCCCTTTTTGTGATAATGTGTTGTCCAGCATAAAGATGTACAAGTTAATTTTTATTGTTTTATTAATTTCAACACCCTTCAGATACTTCCCAAACTATACGCTTTCCAATGATATCTTATATTTTTTGTGATTGGGGAGAAAAGTACAGCCCACATTAGTAAAAATGCGTAGTCCAGCATAAAAATGTCTATATTATTTTGTTTGTTTCAAACATTCAAACACTTTATGACATTTGCCGTACTGTAAGCTTTTTGCAATGATATCCTATTTAGCCCAATCCGTTTTGGTTGTTAGGAAGAAGGCTCCCTTCGAGTTCCCAGAATCCTGGCCTGCATGTGGTGGGAATGCAGAACGAAGAAAAAACAACATCTATCAATGCATCATTTTAAAATCAGGAAAAGTTCAAAACCAACTACCGGCTGGCACTTTTTGCCAAGCTCCAATACAAAACCCTTGTTCTGGCTGGAGCTTCAAATACTGCGGCAGGGGACGTCAAAACCAACCCTGGTCCCAGGATCACAGTAATATACAGCACATGTTAACATATGCAACAAAAATAAAACTAACAAACAAACAGTAATACAATCCAAAAACAAACACGCCACACTGGGTAGATGCAATTGCAGGCAAACCACACTCAAACAATACAAACAACAACCAACATGGTCTTGCCAATTACACATCCTCGACCAAACACAAAAAAAACAAACACAAAAACAAAACAACAAACAAATACCAAAACACAACAACACAATACAAACAAACACCAAACACACACAACCAACACCACAGCACAACAAGCGCAAAAACACTCTAACACTCAACCCTCCAAATCAAAACTAAAAATACTACAGATAAACATCAATGTCATAAACACAAGCATCACAGAGCTACAAATGCTCGCCAACAAAACACAAGCAGACATCATCACAGTGCAAGAAACAAAACTCAGAGCATCGCAAACAAATACACCAAAATTACAAGACTGCAGCGCGTGCAGACAAGACAGACAAAGCAAAATTGGAGGACTACTCACATACATACACAAAGACACTATCTTCTCCCGCTCAGTTCAACACAAACTCCACAACACACAACACCGCAGAGCTACTCATAACACGCATAGACAAAAAGCAAAAGCAACACAAAGACATCGCAAACATCTACATACCTCCAAGGGACATTCAATCAGCAACAACAGAAAACAATCAAATAGCAGACACAACACACTTCATACACCAACCCACCCAGCAAAACATCACAATCATCACAGGCGAAATAAATGTATTCCCCACTATAGTTTTCTCCCATAGAAAATCGTAGAGGGGAAGCAGTAGTAGTCAAAATCATAAACACAAAAAACACCGTGCTCAACACAAATACACCAAGGCGCAAACTAACAGCAACAAACCAACAACAAACAAAAAATAAAAAATAATACAGTAGCAGAAAGTTATTTTGATTTTGACAAAGCTGATTGGCAAGCCATGAGCGATTTTTTAGATTCGGTAGATTTTGTAGGTCTTTTTCAAGCGAGCTCAACCGTTGAAAATCATTGACGCATAGTAGTTTCCAAAATTCAAGAAGCTGTTGAAATGTTTGTCCCATTACGAATAAAAAATAAAAAAAAGAATTTTGCATATCCACGTCATATTGAACCAATAAAATCAAAAAAGAAAAAACTCTGGAAAAAACGCGAAAACCCTATTTTAAGAGCGCAGTATAATAGATTAAACAGAGAATATAAAAATAAGGTTAATAAATACAATGAGTCCAAAGAAAATAAAATACTTACGTCTAAAAACAAAAACAAGTTATTTCAATATGTTCGCAACCTTCGCAATAATAAAAATGAAATAGCGCCGTTATTTGACAATAAACATATGCTAACCGATGATCCAACTAAGAAATGTGAAATTCTAAATTCAGTTTTCAGCAAGAATTTTGTAAGCGATAATGGCGTTACTCCAATGCTGGTTTCTCAAATTAAAGATAATTCTTCATTATCCAATATTAATTTTACAAAAGAAACAGTGTTAAAAGCTTTAAAAAAACAAAAAAACAAAAAAAGTAAAACTCCTGATGGACTTCCAGCTATACTTTTTAGAAAATTGGCCCATAGTCTTGTAGAACCATTAATGACAGTATTTAAGGTTTCTTTTCGGACGCACAAGCTTCCATTAAGCTGGTTAACAGCAATAGTTATTTTAAAGAAGAATTATACCTGTGTATAAAAAAGGATGTCCCAATGACCCTTTAAACTACCGTCCAATTTCCCTAACATGTATAGCTTGCAAAGTAATGGAAAGCTGTATTTATGACCAAATTTTTCATTTTTTAAAAAGCAAAAACTTAATTACTAAAGCTCAACATGGATTTTTGCGTAAAAAATCAACATGCTCACAGCTATTAGAACCTTTTAACGACTGGATCAAAGCTGTTGAAAATAATTTAATTATTGACACGGTTTATATTGATTTCAGTAAAGCTTTTGACACTGTTTCACATCAAAAATTGATTTCTAAACTTAAAGCTTACGGTATTTGTGGAGATTTGCTTTTTTGGATTTCAGCTTTTTTGCTAAATCGAACACAAAAAATTATGATTCAAGAAAAGTTTTCGAATTTAAGCAAAGTTAGTTCTGGAGTTCCTCAGGGCTCCGTTTTAGGCCCTTTACTTTTTTTACTTTTTATAAACGAATTGCCTGATGAAGTACCTAACGTCACGTGCAAGCTGTTTGCCGATGATGTTAAACTGTACCAGGTGCGAAGGAAAAATGAAAACAATCAAAAGTTGCAAGAAAGTGTAAATAAGTTCATTTCTTGGGCTAAAAAATGGCAATTAAGCATAGCCTTAAATAAGTGCAGTGTGGTTCATATGGGTTATAACAATCCTATGTTACCTCTTTTTATTGAAGGTACTCAATTATCAACTGAAAATGAAGCGCGGGACCTTGGGGTATACGTTTCAAACAGTCTAAAACCATCTTTTCACTGCAATGTTATCGCAAAATCTGCGTTTAAAATATCAAACATAATTTTTCGTTGTTTTAAAACTAAAAACGTTAACGCTCTACTGACCGCCTACAAGGCTTACGTCAGGCCAATATTGGAGTACTGTACTCCAGTTTGGTCCCCATATTTGCTAAAAGATATAGATACTTTGGAGAGAATTCAGCGAGCCTTTACTAAAAGATTATTTTCTAAGTGTGGTCTTAACTGTAAGTATAATTATATTGAACGTCTACGCTTTTTAAATATTAAATCTCTCGAAGAACGTAGGATTCATTTTGATTTTAAACTTTGTTTTTCTATTGTAAACAACCTTAATGAGTTAAATTTTTCACAGTTTTTTAAATGGGGAGATTACATAGGTCGAAATGATCATACTCAAAAAATTAAAATAGACAAAGCATCAAAAGAAATTTTTTTTCACTCATTTCCTTTAAGAGTAGCTAGATATTGGAATGCTTTACCGCAAAAAATCGTAAGTGTTCAGTCACTTACAAGTTTTACGAAACAAATAAAAAGTTTTAGCTTCGATAATTTTATTAAATTTAATAGGTACATGTAAAGTAGCCGTTTTGGCTCTGTGTATCCTTCCCTTTATTTTTTTTGTTTATATCCAATGTACTTAATGTGTATTTTTGAATTCTTAAAAATTTTTTGCTTGTAGGACATATTTGTATCCTATGTATGTATTTTTATATTTTTTTATTGCATATAAAATGTATACATGAACTGTTGTCCTTTTTTTATTATTCTTAAACTATTACTGATATATGTTTTGGAAAAAATAAAGGCTTATCTATCTATCTATCTATCTCCAGACATCACAACAATCTCAGTAAACATCAACAACACCCACTCATGACAAACACTACACGCACTCATTTCAGACCACCTACCAATGTCCAAAGCTTTCAACCCTCTCAATCACCATACAGTCATACACAAACTCGCATAAACACAGGTACCAAAAACAATCACAAAATTCATAAACAATTACATCAAAGGCCACAAAGCATGCACCACA